>BGPR01003001.1:122504-152635 GCA_013235015.1 Araneus ventricosus
AAAGCAACCACTTTACCCAAACTGAACAAAAAATATTTAGAGCATTACATATGACGTTTTTTACTGACTTGTAATTTAAAATTTTTCAAATTGTTGAATTCTTTATTAAATTTTCAGAATGTGTTAATTTTTGAGCATTGTATCCTGATTTGACTTCTTGACTGCATGAAATTCATTAACCTTCTTTTGTTTTTTCAGAGGAGGAACATTGACATTCCGAATTATTGGTAGCATTATAATAGAAATCATTATATTCATAGTCACAGTTTTCTTAGCAATGGTGGATTCTTCATCTTGTGAGTTTTGATTTCATATATCACTAAAAAATTAAATTATCTTAAATGCTGATTTTTTTTTTATTCAAATATTTTTACTATTTAATGTTGCCAAATTTTTATTGCTTCATCTTGTTTGCAGTATACAATATTCAAATGGGTTTTTTTTCCAATTCTTTAGTATTTATAATGGAAATATTGCTAATGAAAAAAAATGCTTTCAATTGTGTCAGTTATTAAACTATAAGTATCCCAGATAGCATGTACACTTGCAGCAAGTTTGATTTTTCTTGATATTAGCTTTTCATGACAAACTTGATGTAGCAACTTCACAGCGAACTTCCTGCAAAGTAACAAAGCATAATCGACCAATCCACTTTCAAAACAAGTTTGCTGCAAAGATGATAGCACACTTACAGATAATCTTTTTCTCTCTTTTAAAAAACATCCGATTTTTAATAGCATCTCCTAGACCATCCTTTTTATTAATTCAATAAATCAATGATAATTTCTAAAAAAAACTAACTTTTTCAAAAAAAAAAAAATTGAAACATTTTCCATCTTTTTACTAAATATAGAACTCTCACTTTAAAGAAAACTATATCGCCTTTTTCTTAATGTTGAAATTTTAACGTTTATAAACAAAATTAAACCTAAAAAACAGTCAATGTTTGTTGAAAAATAATAACTTGCATTTTGTCCCATTTTAAAAGTAATTACTTTTGAACCCTAATTTCATAATTTATTCTACTAGCAAAACGTAGTTGTAGCGAAAATCGCTCTCTTTGACTTCAAATCATATTCTCAACACAGAATTTAAAAAATTAATGAAATCAAGAAAACAGTTTAAAATAAATGGTGTGCGCTGTCTATTAGCCCAATCCACCTTCTCTGAGTCTAGCTGGCTGAATGGTTAGGGTGACAAGTTTAGGAAGTGAGAGGTTGCGGGTTCTAATCCTAGGTTGTGTTCATACTGTTTTTTCTATTGTTTGCAATGAGTTTGATGCTGCAAGCTTGTGACAAGTTTGACTCGTGGTGACTAACTTGTTTCAAGCTTGCATTCTTGTCTTATCAAATTCATTGCAAGCTTGCAGATCTGCAGAGCAAGATTGCTGCAAACTAAAATTGCTATCTGGGATTTAGTTATTTTTTACAACAGTAAAATGGTTTAAAAATAGGTTATATGCTGAACAAATTTGCCTAACACAAAAATCTAGTCTTTGTCAAAAGGGACAGGGTGTGTATTTCAAATTTTACTTCAGGATTTCTTTCCGTGTTCAGCATTTTCTGAAGCTAGAAGCATCATCTTCCAATTCAGTCTGTTCTCTTCTAAGCAGCTCCTTCTGTCTTTAAATATTCCTGGCAGAATTTATTGCTATTTAAATGTTACACTTAATTTTGCTTCTTATCAAAAAGCAAGTTTAAGATGTAAAACAATTTATGTATGAAATTATATCTGGTGTGAATAACAAATATATGTATGTGGGTACATACCAAAAATAATTCGGTCCTTTTAATTGATTTTGTTTGCTGGTTCAAAAGAAATTGGCTTCTTCCAGTAGATTGCCCAAGCAAAGCTATAAAAATCCTAAGTGATCTTGATTACTATGAAGCTGAAAATGAAATCACTTGGTATTAATTTGACACATTTTCACCATTAAAAATTATTTTTGGTCATGTTTTAGTTATGTTTCACGTTGTGTGGCTAGTTATACATTTGATCTCAATAAAATATATTTTGATGTAAATTTACACATATTTTTCATGAAGATGCATACATAATCAAGCCAACATAATTTTTTCTATGTATCAAAATTGATTGCAAATATGCATATTATGATACCTTGGAGACTTTTTTCTCTCCCAACTGTAGGTGTCTGTTTTTAGACCACTAGTACTTTTAAATCACAGTTGGCTTGAAAATTCTACACATTTTGAAAATATTCTTTTAATGTATTCAGATTTTACATTAGTGACGTACTGAATGCACTGAACTAAGCTAAAGGTAGAACTGCATTAAGTGTTTAAAAATTTTTGAATGAGTTCAAATATTTATTTGTCCTCGGGTTTCTTTAAAAATGGTATTTATGTTTCATAACTGCCTGATAATGCATTTTTATATTTAAAAAGATATATTACGATTTTAAACAGCATTTTTGAATTCTTGTGTATCAATTCTCTTGAATGGTCTGTTCGGTACTTGGGTTCTTTATTTTTAAATGAAGGAATTTTAAAATTTATTGTTTATTTCAGGGCCTGGTATTTTCTTTTATGTCACCATGGCATCTGTTGTTATTATAAACAGTAAGTTTATTTTAATTGTTTCACTTCAGTAAAATCGAGATTTCAATGTTTTATGTTATGCATGTTTTTTATGTTAATATGTAATTGGTTTTCTTTATCATATTAAATATATTCTCTGTATGAAAATCAACTATGGTATATAAATGTAAACAATTTTTAAATTGAAAGTTCTATTTCTTGCAAAAATGTTTCAAGATTACTAAACATTTTCAGTTTATGGTTTAAAAATTTTAAGAGCATAAAAAATTCAAAGTGGTATTTTTAAACTTGTTAAATTACCTGAATGTTTCATTATTTTGCAGTTAGTTTCCTTTGGGCGTTAGTTGTTGGCATTTTTTTTCACCATATGGTACTTTAAATTTCATTTGATGTATAAATTGATAATTGTAAATAGGTAGTGAGAGTGGGGTAAAACCGGGTACCTTGATTTTGGAGTTATTAATTCTCCTTTCCAGAGGACAAATTCTGAATTATATTCTACTAGTGAAGAAAAAAGAATGGACGGTTGCCATGCTCTTGTTGTTGAATTCACTTCATCTGTGAAGGTTTGTTTTATGACAACTCTCCAATGTTCGTTTCTTTTTAAACTATCCTTACTTATTAATCACTATATTTAATTCGGCTTATTATATGTTTACTAAGAATTTATATCCTATCAAATAATAATGATTTAGTAAAACAATTGCATGGTTCTCTTGAGTTTTTTACAACCTCTACACTCGGGGTAAAACCGGGTACTTCTAGTGTGGTAAAACCGGGTACTAGGGGAAACTACAGATACCCACTCAAAGAGGATTTTCTTTGATTGTGATTTTTGGGAAAAAAAATTGTTTCTACCTGCCAAACGTATAAAACTCTAAACCCCATATGGTGAGTTGGTTGGTATGTGTTGTGGTGGTGGGAAAAAAATTGCAATAAGTTGTTCCTTACAAACAAGGTTTTGAACTGATGTAGTAGTTTTTTTTTTTTTTTTATTTTAAAAAAGTGTCAACTATGTACTTATTAAACTTTGTTAAAAGTCTGAATATACTAAAAATATTTGAATAATTTCAGTGGCTAATGGAATATACCAAAACAGTATTTATGGGCTTGCTGCTAAACTTCCTATGAAGTATTCTATGGCTATTGTGTTAGGAGCTGTAAGTTTCCAATCACATTATCTTATTTTGTAATTTTTTATATTTTCAGCTTCATCATATAGTTTATATATTTTATGAAAAGTTAAATACTTTAATAGTTATGTATTTAAATACATTTCAATTTATATATATTCTATAGTGATACTTTTTTCATGTCCCAGCTTGTGTCTAAAAAGGCGGCCACTCTTGTGGTTCTAATCATGATCAAATATTTTTATTTGATTAGTTCATTAAATATAATTCTGTTGGTGTGAAATTATTCTATATATTTAATATAAGAAAATAAGGAATATTTTACCTTAGTAGAAACATTTTGCCTGTTTAGATTGTTTTTGTTGTAAATTACTGCCTATCCCACATGGCACCATAATATTGTCTAATATCATAAAATTCACAAAAGTAATATTGTACAATATTTTTCCCAATTTTGGAACAGTGTAAAACACGAGACTTTTTCAATATTGTACAATGTTTTTTTCATAATATTGGATAATGTCATATAATATTGTATAATATACCATATTAAATGTACAATACTGAATAATATTATATAATATTGCATAATATAACAATATACTGAATATTTTAAAAATACATTTTAGAAGCATGGAAAAATATTAATCACTTAATTCCTAAGTGCTGAACTTCTGTGTAACGCTTCATTTTTTAACAATTCTTACGGCAAGCTTTGAACCTGGGACCTTTCGCTTACCAAACCGGCACCTTATCACTGGTCCAACGAGTCTTGCAGGAGAAAGTGTGAATGGTAATAAAATGTGGTTGAAGAGTTTGGATCTCTACGCAATTTCATGCACGCTAATGATTATTCCTGAATAGTCTTTTTAATTATCTTTTATTGTTACAATTTCGAGTTCAAAATGAAATTTGAAGTCAAAGAGGAAGCAATTTTTAGCTCTTGCATCTAAGTTTGCTAATTTAATAAATTAAGGCAATAAGATTTAAAATTATAATATGTTTGAAAGGTTTTGAAATTTATTTATTCCTCTTTCAATGTATTACGAGACGCCTTTAACATTTATAATTACAGTATTGATTGAAAATCAAATACAAGATTCGCAAAAATAAATAATGTGCATATTTTTACGATGAGAATAACACTCAATTTTTTTTCACAGAACAATAGATCATTCATATGCGAGAGCTTTTTTATTGTTAACTTCCTTAGCTGAATCCGGCCCGCTTTTTATATACAGTAAAATAAAATGATTGTGTAAGCATTATTATGTATTCAGATGAACATTTTTTGAAATATTTTTTTGGACATATGATTCAACGTTGATAAATGCAGTGTTAAAGTATGATCATGCTGCCATCTGTCGACTGTAAGAATAACTTCACCTTAAAATACTGATAAACGTCGATAAATGTGGAAATTAAAATATTGTATGTATTGTATAGTATATAATATTCAGCATCTTAAAGAATAATTGTTCCATTGGAGTTTTTTGAAATAAAACCTCCAATCGAGTGATATCCTTAGTTAAAATGAAGATTTTTATAAAAAAAACGCTGTTTTTATAGTTTTGAAAATTTAGTATCTCGGGAATACTGAAACATACAATACATTGTTACGGTATTCAGTGTTCCTCTGTGTTCATAATACTGTATAACATTGTGTAAACATTATGTAATATTTCTGTGCTACTGGGGTTGCATTTTAAAATAGATTTCCACTGTCATGTGTATATTTAAATCTTTTTTAATTTTTTCGTTCCCATGCAATTACAAGGAGCTGTATAAAAACGGTTGATGTAAATTTTGCAACAGAGTATTTATTTACAGCATCAAAAGATGTTCAGATATGTGGTCAACGTATAAGATTATAAATTTCATTTAAACTAGAATATTTCTATAAGTGAAATTCGACTCTGAACTAATGCAAAAATTTTTAAATGTTTTATATATTGACATGACAGTTGTAGCTTTCATATGAAGGCTGATCAACAGAAACAAAAAAATATATAGCCATCATTTCTGGACATTTTATTAATTAAATTACATAAAATATTTCTTTTTAAAATTACTTGGTGTGATATTTTAATAGTTTTAAAGAGCTTATAATTTATGTAGTTTATCTATTTATGAAGCAGTTTGTTATTGCAAACCAAGAACCTCTGCCTAAAATGGAAACTATAGTATGATGTAAAATAATTACTTATAGAATGCCTTTCAGTGTGTGCTTTTGATTTCATAAAAAAACTATACACTCATGTTTTCCTTTCTGTTTTAGAATACAAGTGGAACATTCACATCATTAATTCTAATTTTGTCCATAGCAGGTATGTAAAAGATTAAAGCTGCATAAATTTACTGTTTCAGTTTTATAAATTAATTTTCGTTTTCTTTTCAAACATATTGTATATTTATACAAGTTACTATGTTACAAATTTACTATAGTTCAGAGGTTCTGTAGCAGTGAAAGAAAAATGCCAAGAGCTAAATGTTAAAGCGATAAAATATTTAATGCCTTTCATGAACACGGAACTTATGGACAGTGGGCTAACAAATACCACAGCTCCAGACATTAGATTATGTCTTCATTTGAACCTCATTTAATAAAAGTCAACTTCATGAAAAAATGGATTAAGCAGGCCATTCATATGTCTTCCAAAATGGAAATTTTGGAACATGGAAAGGAAAAAACAAGCGTTGATGTCAAAAACCTATTGAAAATAGCATAGCGGCTGGGAGAAGTCGGGTTTCCAACCAAACCAAATTCCGGCAGTTCGTGTGACGAATCTTGGGTGGAACCTTTTGCGAGGCTAATCGGCACTTCAAATTATTTGACTTGATTGAAACTCTGCTATGAGGGTAGCAAATATGAAATCCACAGAGTGGGGGGAAAATAGGAGGATTGAAGACCAGCTGTAGATGGGAAAAGAGGATCGTTCTCCCCTACTGCCAGCGCACTTTGGAACATCAGATGAATGGACGTGCCTGATTTTTCAACTTGAATGGGTGGGAAAAAAATGGTATTGGGACATATGGAGTACAGATGAATTGCCAGCTTTAGATTGATTCATGGATTGCACTGAAATTTTCTTCCATTTGAATAATTGATCATCACGATGAGCATTTTTTAGTTTTATAATAATTTAATGCAAGATTTTTTCATTGTTCTTTTCATTAGTTAGGACCTGGAACTGATACTATTGCGAAAAAAAGGAATAAAATGTAAAAATTGAAAAAGAAATCCTACAAGGGTCTTTAATTCGAGTCATTTGACTTTTAATCTCTCCTTAGCCCTTAATACTAATTTAAACTTTGTTGCATGGAGGGATGGTTGGGGGGGGGGAGACTGTCTGTTGGGGGTACTCAAAAATAAAAAGGCTGATTAAAGGGTACAACAAGAAATAAAGGTTGGGAACCACTTGTGTAGTTTATTGATGAAATTTTAAGCATGCTTTTGTAATCTTTCTCCCTCTCCCCATACATGAAATTGATTAATTACAGGGAATCTTTTTACTTTCCCTTTTTCATTTACAATGTTTTCATTTAAAAAAACTACATGCATTGCAGAATAATTGTTAGTTCTATTAAAAGGCGCTTTTTTTACAGCTTCACCAAATCTGAGAACTGCAGCTATTTATTACTTCATCACTGCTTTATTTGTACTCCTCGCATGTGTTGATACATACTTCGCATTGCCCTTAATTGTGAGTATCATTTATTCATTACTTAGCTCTTATACATCCAGATAATAAAACAAGCAGAGTAATGTTTTCTGAAATACTTGAACATTGCATTTTAGTGAACCTAATTCAATTTTCAAAACATTCAGAATTTCTTTCAAATAATATTTAATTTAAAAAGCGAAAGATTTGACATTGATCTTTTATAGGGAAGTTTTTTATATGAATTGTAATTTAAATAAATGCCCATCTCCATATGTTTCGCATATGAATTCTTTAAAAGGTTTATTTGAAAAGTAAAAAATAACTAAATTTATGCAGAATTGAGTAATATTACTTATTCTCTTTAGTTTTAATGCAACAATTTCTACTCGTTGCTGTTGAAATATGAAAGTTTCACTTGTTCCTTTTTTGTAAATTTTAGCGTTACTATCGATATTATGATCGATTAACTCAGAAAGCTATTACTGAAAACCGAGCAAATACTGGAAGACCACCTTATTGCAAGATATTTTGGAAGGTAAGGAATTTTATGTCTATAATTCTGATTTATAATTCTTAACCCTCAATCATACATTTAAATGTCTCCATCAGTAGTTTGATTGTAGCTTTTAATGTACAAAATTCACTCAAATTTTCGGTATTAAAATGCGGGATAATTGAATAATTTTTGAAAAAAACAAATACATTTGGAAAATTCTTACTTGTACTGGAAAAAAATAAAAATTTGTGTTGGATATATCAATGTTAAATAAAATCATCCAGCAATTACAGTATCAGTTACCATCATTATACAGCAACTGCAAAAATTTAAAGAAACAGAGTGAAAACTTTGAGCTATCATTTTATATTTGCAACCTATGGTAAATCCACAGAGAAGGAGAAACAGAGGTCTCTCTCCCATAGACACTAATGGCAACTCATTTAACATAGCATTTGGCATAGACAGTGCGCCACTAGTGGGTTACAGTGGGAACTAAAAGGATTACGTCACTGAGGCATGAGAGGACGCGAAGCAGTCTCCCTATCATCATGACAATGTAAACAATTAGTTACTTCAATCCCTATATTCCCTCGGATATTCTTGATTGAATTTTTAATGTTTTCTGACGATTATTAAATTAAAAAATAGCTTATTTCTTCCGATACATTGTTAATTTTACGCCATAAATCATATATATATATGAAATGTTTTTATCACTAATTTGAATCTCGCTCTTTGTAGAGTACCAATAATTTAAAACATATGGATATATAATTTGAGAAGTATTAAGTTTATTTCAACTCTACAAAGAGGCCAATTATTTTCTGTTTTTATTGAAAAAGAATAAATATAATTTTATTTGAAATAATTTAAAACATTTGCAAATATAATTTAAGAAGTATAGTAAAAGCTTAACTAACCGGCATGCTCAGGAAACGTCGATTTCCGGATACCTCAAAAGTCCGGATAATTGAGTGTGACTGGAAAAATGGGGGGAGGGGTAGCCTTTTAGATTTTTTTCGACCAAATAATTTGTTTTCGTCATTTTGAAATGTGCGTTAAATATGATTTTTAAGAATACTTCTGTATCTTCCATAGCATTATATTTACAAAACATATTATGAAGATTTGAATGTAACATTGATGATAAAAATATAAAAATAGCCAACGAAACTGAAAAATATTCTACTCAGCAAGCATAGTAAAACTCTTAAGTGATCATAAACAAATCCCAAATTGAATATCAAAACTAATTATCTTTTAAAAAACTGCAAGGGTTATTGTGCAATATGCATGCCTCCAATTCTCCCGCACATGATATTACGTAATCGGAATCAACATCTGCTAGCATTCGGAAAGTAAATAAAGGAAAAGAAAGAAACATGCCAATCTGGAGTAACCCCCCCCCCGTGAGCTTTTTTTTAATTACAGATTCTGTCCCTTTACCTTTTTATGGGAGGGGGTGTCGATTTCGTTTTTAGGTCTCATTTTTCGGCGAAAGGTGAAGACCTTTTCTGGCGGTTCTCACTTTTGCTTTTGAACCCCCCATATATGTTTCTCCTTCTACTCTCCTCCATGCGGAGCAGACGTTGCATTCCAGAAATAAATTGTCTGCATGAATGGAACGGTGCACAGATGTAAAATTTTTCGAAAAACTCATTTTCTAATTTTCCCGTTAGTTGAGCTTTCCCGATACTTGAATGCCGGATATTCGAGAATTTACTGTATAAAGTTTTTTAAATAAATTATATTTATTCTTTTTCAAGAAAAACAAAAAAATATCTACTCTGTAGAGTACCAATAATTTAAAACATGCGGATTTATAATTTAAGAAATATAAAGTATTTTCCAAATTAATAAAATTTTTTTCGAGAAAAGTTCTAACAGATCATAACGTTTCTTTTTTAACTGACGAAAATTAATTTTTGTTTATGTTAATATTATATTTATTTCAAGATATTTTAAAACTTCAACAATAAGTTCGTTTTAAATAACTTGACATTCATTCTTAGTCAGGATACAAAAATTTATGAAATGCAATTTCCACTCGGAAACTTTATTTGTGATTTTTTTTTTAAACTCCGCAAGAAATTAATTTTTGTTTATTAAGTTCATATTGTATGATCTCTTCCAGAATATTTAAAACAATACTTAATTTTTGTGAATGCACATTCATTTTTATTCAAAACTAGCAGTACGCGCACAGCGTTGCCCGTGGAATCAGGACTTCAACAAAATGGAAAAAAAAATGCCCACAATGACACGAAAAAGTTTTGAAAACAAAATCAGAACAAAAGATACACATTATTGATTTTGCTGCTTATTTTTCTTCGTGATAATGACATTTGAGCTGTAGGAAAACAGTACAGAGTACGTTAATCCAAAACAATTTTTTAAAATTTCAACGTGAAAATCATTATTAAACAGCAAACAAAATGTGTAACATAAACATGTGTTTCTTAACAAACCTTTATGCTTGACTATCAATAAGTACATAAAACAAACAAATCAAAACTATAAATAATATAATTCAAAACGCTATCCTTCAACCTAGATTAAAAATGGACCATCATGAGCTTGAAGTGTAAAGCGAAATTGATCAGAACATAACACACGGATGCGCACAAAGAAAAAAATAACGAAAAGGAGAGAAAAGATCCCTTAAACGGTGTAATAGTTCATTCAGACTAAAGCAATAAAAGTAATTCGTCATATTCCGTATCTATCCTTGTTCATGGCAGGATGCCAAATAAAGCCATCGCTCTAATTTTTTCCGACAGATGGCGCACACTTCGATGGAACGGGATTTCCATAAAATAGTTCTTCCTTCAAAAAATATCATTGACCCCATCAACTAAAAAATTAATTAAAAAGCGACTTAAAATAGTATTTTAACCGTTCTTGTTTTAACTGAAGGACAAACGTTTCATTTATTAGCTCAAAACATTTCAAAAAGATAACGAAATTAGAACGTGAGATGGAGTCATTTGATTTTGAAATCTTAATTTCAATTGAAAACTGACTATTATTTAAAAATTTCTCAAAATTCAATAAATTACGTTAAATGTACGAAACAAACTTCAATAGAAAGGAAATCGTTCACTCTTTCCGAAGACGTATCTATTTGTTTCGTACAATTATCCGAAATCATTCTATTGATAAATTAGTGCGAAAAATTAGCCAAAACAACACAAAACATTAATCTAGAAAATTTTTGATTTAAACTTTAAAATTCTGTCTTTGAGGTGCATTGAGTCACCATTACGACTACTTGTGTGCCAAATTTCATGGCTGTAAGTGCGATAGATTCGTCTGGACATCGCACGCACACACACACACACACACACAAACATTGCCTTTTATAAGTATAGATTCGAAAGTTGATGGAATGTAATTTCTTTGCAAAAAATTAATTCATGAAGTTAATTTTTCTGTTTTTTCCAAACCAAACTAAATACCTTTTTATTTCTTTTTGGATCAAGATGCTGTAACAAATGCCAAATACTCAAAATCTCACATTGTTTTATTGAATATTATTCCTTACAAAACATTGCAAATACATAACATTTTTAACAAACACTGCCCAGAAACTAGAGTGATTTGATGTATACAGTATAAAAATATTCAATATTAGAGAGTGAAATTTTAAAAAAAAAACCAAGAGCTGGACATAATGGAATTATCCTTCAAACACAGACTTCCGACAAACCTTTCTCATTCTGCCTAGCATAGATTATGTTCAATTATGAAATTATAATTTTTGATTTAAATAATATTGGAAGAATTCTTTTTTAAAAAAATATTTACAAGCTTTAAATATAAAGAAGTCATCAAAAAAATATCATAAATCGAAAATTACAAATGCAAAAACATGTTTCAATTTCTTTTTAGAATTTAAGTTAATTTCATATCATTGTTCATAATTTTGATGTTGAGTTGAATCATTATTCGAACAAAAGAAATTTTTTAAAAAAACTTGTCCCTTTTCATCTTTCTTTTCTAGGCGATAATTAATAAATTCTATGATCACTCTGCTTGAAATAATCAATTTTTGACTTGTACTATCTTTTCATAAAAATAAATTAAAATTTACAAAATCACCTAATGTTCATGCAATTTGAGAAAATTTTAAATATATTGTGTTGGCCATTTCAAACCAGGTTTACTAATATCATAATCTTAAAGAATAATTTAAGTTTTTTTTTTTTTTAAATTTAGAAAATCTTAAGTAACATTTTACATTCTATGCATGCAATCATGAGATAAAAATTTTATCAGTAAAATAACATCAAATATAATATAACATTTTCTTCACTATCTCCAGAGCTTATAACATGAAATAATTCTTTTTTTTCTCAAAGGTACTGAAATTGGCTAAGGTATATGCATCATCAGTTTGGCATTTTTTAATGATTTTAAGCCTTTTAAAGAAAAATAAAAGGATTTTTTTTAAATAAAATATTGTTAGCATAAAGAGTGTAATGATAACTGAGAAACTGACTCAGTGTAACATACACAAAGTTCAAAATTTATTTCGTCAAATTAATTGGAAAATTGCTGCAGTATTAATGCATGTATTGAAACTGTGATCAACAGGATCATGTGATGCAAGTTCATATAATCGTAATAGGCGAGTTTATCTAAACATAAATTATTTTACACTCTTTAGACAAAGTTCTACAAAATCGTGGTGCATTTCATATGACCAACCATCCTGTAGACAAAACTCCAGCATTTGCAGACTGCTTGAAAAAACAAATTTCTAGTAGATTCCATTTATACAGAGTTCCCACTTATATCTGTTACACCCACCTTAACTTCTAAATGGTGACAGCTTAGGCCATAAAGTTGGTATCTAGGTATAGTAAAAAGGCTATGTGCTACTCGATGAGACAACTTACGCCATCTAACGACAAATTTTGGAATTAGCTGTCCTACGTCGTAAACAGTGAAAGATAAGATAAAAAAATTGATTGGAAAGTTGTAGAGCATTCTCGATTTAATATGAAGATACCTTGCACACAATAATACTTAAAACAGAATGCAAAAATTGAACATTTGCTTGATTCTGATTTTCAACACTATGGCGTCGTGAAACATGAGCGAAGAGAGAAAAGTCCTTATGGGGACACATAAAAGGGCAGGTATATGCGACCCCTCCGCTAACATTGCAGGATCTTCGACGCATTACTGATGCTTGTGCCTCCATAACACCTGCCATGTTGCACAATGTGCAGCGAGAAATCCAGTCCAGAGTGCAAATATGTATAGTGGCTAACGGAGAGCATTTTGATCAATATAAATAAATGATCCAGATGACAGGGACATGACTCGGTTTCTTTCTCCCACTCTTTATGACGTACCTCACATTTGGCAGGATTTTGAATTGACGCAGACATTATAAACACTTGCTATTCCAACCAGACTCGGCACTGAAATAACGAATGACCATGAGGGAAAAGCGGAAGGTTCAAGGTTGCAGTGTTGCCAACATGCTCACAAAAACTTTTCGTTTCATCTTCTACTTATTGTATCTATACTTTTCGAACACTCCTCGTAACTGGGGTGTATTCTCTGAAGTTGGATTCTTCAAGCATCCTGTATAAAAAAAAAAAAAAAATTGGAGGGAATGAGAGTAAGTTTGTATATGATTTGAGGACAATGGATTTTACTTTAAATCTTGTTTAATAAAAGACCGATTTAAATTAATATTCAGCGAAATTAAAAAATATTTTTTGTGCAGCATTTACTTTTGTTGCTATTATTTGAACTTCATCCGTAACTTCAAATAGACAAAATCCAGAAGACATAAAAATTAAGTGAATTATCAGCTCTTAATATGTATATCTTTTTCAGATATACTTTTTGTACATTCATAAAAAAAGTTGTTCTTATAAGTATAATTCTTGCACAGCCAGATGTTTTCATTTATACTTTAGAAAATATTTTACTTCTATTTTTGTTAATAATTTGACACTTTCTTGAAAATAGATTTAAATGCAGTTGTATGTAAATTAAACTTGATTTTTATTGTAGAAAAAGTGGCACTTGCATACAATGTTGAGCATTTGGTATTATTAAGTGTTTATAATTTAACCTTTAGCTGTTTCCTTTGTAGAATTTCACATTGATAGTACATTTTAAAAAATTCAGAACAGTAAATGTAGTTTATATTTTTGTACTAAGTAAATGGACTTTCTACTGTTTTTTATTGTATTTGAAAATTATTTTTATTTACTTTTAAAAATTTTTAAGCAAACTTTCTATTAGTCATTTTACTTATATCTTCAGCAGAAATCCCCCCCCCCCTATCTGAAATTAACTCTATCTTAAGCTCTGTTTTTTACTTAAAATTTAGATTTTAAAGGTAATTACTTCAAAAATTTCTTTCAGTCATATTGTTGGAATAAAATATTTTGTATTTTTGTTTCTTGCCTGTTTTAACATTTTTTTTTCTTTTCTAGACATGGACACAGTGCTTCAATGTTTTCTTTGTATTTTTTGTCACATTGACTGTGTTTCCTGCTATACATGCTGACATACAGATGGTAGATAAAGACTTCATAATACCTGGTTAGTCATCATCTGCTAAAATATTTGTATTTCGTTCAAATGTAACAAAATCATAGAAATTTCTTTCTAATATGGAAAAATGAATTAATATGAAACCTTAGAAGAATTTCACCAACACTCTTAAGAGTTTTTTAAACTGTTACACACTTGAACCAAGTTGACATTTCTAAAGGATGACCAAACATGTAAATGAGATGTTATAGATAAATTATAAATTTAAGTACGATGTTTTATAAATACTAAGTTTGATTTGTTTTCAGATAACTACCATAATCGAAATTTTGTGCAGTTTTTCCTTCTGTTTTATTCCAAATCGCAATTTGTATACTTTCATTTTCTTTTATCGCTGTAATTTACTGCACCAAAATTTTAATCAAACTCTAAATCTAATGATACAGTTTTCACTGTAATGTTATTGAAACCTTCATAAAAATAATTCAAAAGGAAAAGTAAACATTTTTTTTAGTACTTATGTAAAGGAGTAATTCTTGTAATGATTAGAAGTGTATATAAATGTGAATTTACTGCATCTTGAAGCATTTTGAATGTAAAAAAGAAACTAATTTTAATTTTATTTCAGAAAAATATTTCACTCCTGTAACTTGTTACTTATGCTTCAACTTCTTTGCAATGATGGGAAGTCTGGTTCCGAATTGGATAAAATGGGTAATTTCATTTAATTGTTTCATTTGTCTGTCAGTTAAATAATAATCTTCAACAATAATTAGTCTGTCTAAGAAAATACTTAAACATCCCAATGTTCTTGTATACATTTAAACTAGACTCGTATGGAGAAAAGGCTAAGGGCCAAGCATTACATTTTTCTTGGTGAAGGGGAGGATACATCCAACTTTGAATCAAAGATTTAAAGAAAGATCTTCTTGATAATGCTTAAAATTCCAACTTTTAGAAATAAGTACTTCTCATGTGGCTGGTACTTTTAGTTTTGTGGAGTGTATCTATTTTAAGCCATTTAATATAGAGGAATTTGTCAAAAATTGTATGTATATTCTTTAAATTTGAGAAGCTACATTAAGTTTATTTTATAATCTGAAATTAAGTATACATCATGCTGTTTTATAATCACATGACAGAATAATGAAATAAATAATGGTATCCATTTTCTATGTACATCATACATTACGTTCCCAAAATATAAAAACATCCTTGAAATGCAGAGTCAAATTTCAAAGGATTGCAAATAACTTACTTTCCGACTTTTATGCTTCAGTTTTAAGGATATATATCAGTTTGAATTTTTTTAAAATGTCTGAAAATTCCATGCAATTGTGACAAAATTTTTATTGCAGATTATTGGATAAATAATCAGGTGCTCGCATGTATTTGTAAAAATTATCAAATATATATAAAATCTTCAAAAATTAAAAGTCATAGTTAAATTTATTATTTCTTTCATTTGCTGATTTTTGTGGAAATGAAGCACTTGAAAGAGCCTATGGAAAAAAGGTTTTTTTTCTGTGTTGAATTATTAGTATTTAATACGGTACCTAATTTAATTGCAACTTTATTTTCTATCCTATCTTATAATGTGAATGGTCTAAATTTTGTACTTTCAGAACATTTTATTTTCTTAGAAAGTGTTAAATGTTTAAGATTTCAATCGGAAAAAATTCTGATTTATTCATTGAAATATTTCAATTTTTTGTCTTCGTAACTTCTGCTGCACCGTTAAAGTTCTGAATTTAGTCATTCTTGCATAGAATTTTAAAAAATGCTAGTTTATAGAATCATTTTTTTTTGTTTGTTTTTTGGGACATGGCCTATACATTTCATATAGTATATCTATTTATAAAATCTTGCAGAATATTCTTTTTAAGTTATTTTAATTATGCTCTTGAAAGAACTGTAATTTTTTCATTGATTGCAATTTCCCTTTCTTTAGCCTGGACCCAGATTTTTGTGGATACCAGTTGTTTTGCGAATTTTGATGATCCCATACTTCATGTTATGTAATTACAAGCCTGATAAAAGACAAATCCCTATTTTAATAGACAATGATTGGGCTTACTTTGGAATGGCTGTTGCTTTTGGATTTACTAGTGGCTATTACAGTAGCTTAGCTATGATGTATGCTCCAGGGTTGGTATTTTTAGTATCTTTCCAACTAATATTTAAAGCCATTCTTAAAGTTTTCAGAGCAATTCTATTGGTCAACAGTTAGTGTAATATGTAATCTTTCATTTCTTTTCATGCTACTATTTACAATTATAAAACCTATTTCTCAAAGCTTGTAATACTTGTATTTTATGTATTAAAACTAGTTGTTTCTTGAAAAAATTAGAGTTCATGGTTTTCTAAAATATTTCTCTAATATTCATAATTTCTAAACCAGATGGAAAATTTCACACAAGTAATAAAATAGTTAACCCTTTCATTCACATTTTGCCTTCGAATGGTGCATAAAAATAAGTTTGATACTGCAAGTTGTAATTAAGTTACTAGTAGCAATTCATTTAAAAGACAAATTGCATAGGAACCCCAAAACATCTCTGGTGTTGTAGCTACCTTTATTCATACCACACAAACATTATAGTATACCTAAAACAACATATGTGCCTTCTAAGAAGTAATTCACCTGACAAGGGGTTAAAATTTAAAAATAGCACTATTACAGTGTTTAATTTAAGAGCATCTTTGAACACATTTTCATCTTTACAGAAGAAAATGCCTTCCAACACTTCAGATGCATGAAATGAATAATATATTTTAAAATCATTACATTTTCTTTATTAGATCCGGAAAATATTTGTTAAAAATAAAGATTGATACATTAGAATAAATTGATAAAAGAAAATTCAGAATTTTGGGTCCAATTTTGCTAATTATGGAAGTCCAGTAAGCTTAAACTTAACCATATAGGATTAGTTCATTTTCTGACAAACCTAAACGATTAATAGTTTAAGTCGCGAATTTTTCCTTGAGCATTGTGATACTCTCTGTAAGGGGGGGTTACTATCAATGTCATGTAAAACCTGCTTTTATTCAGAATCTTCCTAAAATATTTTATGTACTTCTGATGGAGTGGACTGCCTGCATACTTAATATCCGAATGTTCTACTGGTTCTGTTTTCACTTAAGTTTACTCTTTAGAAGCAATATACGATTAATAATGTGCCTTGAACCGTAAGTGCAGAAATTACTCCAAGACAAGATTTAGTCCCTAATTATGTTACAAGATGATAAAACGCCCATTTACTATATTGTGCGATTTCCTACAATCGGAATGAAAATTTATCATTGGGTAAACATGCACCGTTTCTTTTATTTCCGCTGTTTCGTTAACCTTTCTGAAAGCAATTGTTTTAAACTTGAATACTCAGCCATGTTCTTAAAAGCATATTTAGCATGTTAATTTTAAGGAAGTCCTAAAATTAACAAATTTACATATTGTTACATTTAGCATTATTTTACATTAACCTATTGTTACATTTACTAAATCCCTTGTGGAGGGCAAAGCAAATGTAATAAATCACTTTTTATTATTAATTATCAGTTATTAAAGCTCATTAGTGTAATCTCTTGATATGATTTACTAGGCAGTTTATTTATTTTAGACTATTTTGTCTGTTTTCAGGTGTGTTGAAACTGAACATGCTCCAATTGCAGGAATGATGGCTGCATTGTTTTTAGTTCTTGGTATAGTCTGTGGTGTTAATTTTACATTCTTTGTATCCTGGCTAGTTGAAACAAAGCTATTTTGATTTCTTTTTTTATATCTAACAGGATAAATTGATCTGAGTAATATGAAGTTTCCTAGAAGAAATAAAACCTGAAAATACTTTTCATCTTCATTAAACTTCCAGTGTTTCATAATCTGTTGTAAATAAAAACAACATCCAAAATACAAGAGTTTGAGACATTTCCTTTGTACAGACTGTTTACATTATCTCTAGAGGACTTTGTTACAAATTGTACTTTTTACAGCCGGCAGAAGTTGCATTTGTTATACATGTCATGTATAGTTTATTGCTGTTTTCTATTGTAAACCATACATTTCTAATGCGCAGTGGATAGAAGAGAATTGTTAATTTTTTTTTGTGTGTATGTGTAAATATATTTCATTTGTACTTAAAACAAAAGCTGTCGCTCTCATGTTTTCAAATGCCTTGTTATCGGATGTACTTTCTTTTTCCCATAGGTTTGTTTAAAACTTTTCGGTATTTGTTGACCGTCCTTGATTGTATAATTGTCTTTTATACTATTTGATCAAATCGATGAGCCTTTGGATTATTATTTATGTTTGTAATGTAATGCATTGTGTAGCTGCTAATGCTGATGAATTTGTGCGATTATGAATTACACTGCCAAAATCTGAATATATCGCAACTGTTTTTATTTTATCTTGACACCATTGAAAGATGGTACTAGTTATAGTTAATGATTTGATTTATTTTTTTATTTGTTCAATCAGTTTTTTAGAATTTTACTGTTATCTGCGCACTTGAAAAGGCAACATTTTTTACTAAAAAATCGAACTTGGATGGTAACATTTTTCTCAAGTTATTCTGTGATTTAAAATTTTGAATGCTATTGGATAGTGTGCACTTATGTACGTATGTTATGTTACTTGAAGCAACTTTTATAACGACTTTAATATCAACTTTTGTAGCAGAATAATTTGAAATTTTAATAGTATTTAAAATTTATATACTTTTTTATTGTTGGCTGAGTGTCTAATATCATGAAAAGCAACATTCAGGAAATTCAGATTTGCAATTTATAATTTAGATCTGTGGCATTGCATTTTAAATGTTTTGCATATCAAGATGTTGTAATAGATTCTTTGTCTTTTTGATACTTATTTATAATAAATGTTTATGTAAAAGTGTAAAAACATTCATAGTTCAATAACTTTGGCTGTTTAGTTGGAAATAGAACTAGTCTGATTGCAGCATTTTGGAATCTTGTTTCAAACTTTGTACTTGTAACTCATGTTCATGGAAATAAAATAAATTTCGTAACTTTTATAAAATTGCCTCTTTTTTTTATCCATTAGCATATGAAATGGAACATTCACATTATTCCATATATTACACTTGTGCCACTTTGTTTAAAAATGAGTGTGGTAAAGATAATTTGGGCATAAAATATTTGGAATAATTGCTTCATACCCAGATAGCAATTTTAGTTTGCAGCAAACTTGCCACAAATTTGTCATGACAAGAGTGCAAATTTGCTACAAATTTGTCATGACAAGAGTGCAAGCTTGCAGCAAGTTAACGAAAGCTCCGAAGTCACCATGAAGCAAACTTGCCGTGCAAACTTATTGCAAATTAAAGCAAAAACAGAGTACGAAACACAACCCAGGATAGAACTCGCGACCTCCCGGCTCCGAAGCGGAGACGCTAACCGTTGAGCCAGTCGAACTCTGAGAGGAGAAGATAGATTTCGCTAATACATCCTTCGATTCGATTCGTATAAGATTTATTTTTAGCTATTTTCTGGATTTCATTAATTTTTTGAGTTGAGAATATGATTTGAAGTCAGAGAGAGCGATTTTTGCTAATAACTACGTTTTGCTAGTAAAATAAATTATGAAATTAGAGTTCAAAAGTAATTACTTTAAAATGGGACAAAATGTCTAGTTATTATTGTTCAACAAACACTGACTGTTTTTTAGATTTAATTTTGGTTATAAACGCTAAAATTTCAACATTAAGAAAAAGGCGATATAGTTTTCTTTAAAGTGAGAGTGATATATTTAGTAAAAAGATGGAAAATGTTTCAAAAAATTTTTTTATAAAAAAAGTTATCTTTTTCACAAATTATCATTGATTTATTGAATTAATAAAGAATTACGGTCTAGGAGATGCTATTAAAAATCGGATGTTTTTTAAAACAGAGACAAAGATAATTATCTCTTTATTGTGCTATCTTTGCAGGAAGCTTGTTTTGCAAAATTGCAGCAAGTTTGATTTGCAAAGAGGTGGCGCTATTTGTCACATCGAACTTGCTACAAGTTCGATTCAAGTTTGACGCGTCAAATTTTGCCATGACAAGTCAAAATCAAACTTGCGTGCTATCTGGGTACGAGTTATAAAAGTACATAAGTTTGACTTGAAGGAAGATGAAACTGTGTTGTATTGTTTATCTAATGTACAAAAACCTGTTAATTACTTTTAACCATACGATTAGTTCTATCTCGATCTTTTCTCTGTAAGTCATTAATTTCAAAGTCAACAAAAGATAATTTTCGATTCGAATGCTATTTTACATTTAATTATGCCCCTATTTTATGCAATACTTCTTTAGAATCTAATTGTATAGTTCTTTCAAAAACTTTGGCATAAATAATATAGCAAAATTATCTTTCTGAACATACTGTGTGCATACATTTGTAATTGATATTTATCTTAAAATATTAATTTACATTTTAATCGCTTGTTAATTGCTTCTAACCAATTTTTAAAGTCGTTGCTTGTGTATGTGGCTCCCTAAAGAGACAATTGACATAAAAGAAGGCTTTCAATTAAGTATTATGGATATACTAAATGAGAGAATAAATATGCAACCAGTATAGTGTACTGACGATTGGGAAAACCTCTAATGGAAAGGTAACAAAAGCAGTAAACCAAAAGTATTCAAAAAGAGTAATTGCATAAGTTTCTTGTATCGAAAGACTGTGCGTAGAAAAAAAGACATGCAATTTGATTAAATCTTCAAATCTCACTAGAAAAGATAAAATGCCGTTCTGCCAATGCGTAGAATTCTCGGTTGCCTTTTCTAAATCAGTTTTGAAAATAGTCTTCAAAATTTCACGAAATCTTCCTTTTGTGAAATGCATTGGATTCCATTTCTTCGGTTTGTAAAGTGTTATGTATTGAGTTAAAGATACAGTAATTAAGTCTGATGCAACTAAAAAAACAAATGCAAAGAACATTGTGTGTTTTTGCAGTAAATCTCAAACGGATTTGTGACCTTGCTACCCCAGAGAGGTATAATTTCGGGCTTCTTTACTGTGTATTTAACACAAAAGCGTACTTTTTTAAAATTGTGACATTTTTCTAGGCGAGCGATATAGTGCACGATTAATGCCCTTGCAAAAATTGCCTATATCCAGGGACGTTGCAGGAAACCGTATACAGATGTACTTCACGGTGAATTAAAAGGTGCCAACATCAACCTTGTGAAGCTTTTCCAGTGTACAACCATTTATCGTAATTGAAATGTATGTTATGCGTTTCATTTTCAGAGCTGTAAACGGCAAAAGTAGTGAGAAAATACGATTGTATGGGAAACGTTTTCCAATTAAAAACAATCATAAAACATTTATACATTTGGAGTGACAGCTGTGTGAAACGGCTTCTTTCTTTGTGGTTCGATAGAGATCGTGCCAGGACAGCAGTTGTGGGACAGGCGATTCTGGATATGGTGGGGGATCAGCCAAGGACGAGCATGCAAGCTTTGGGTTATAGCCTTGTGCTCCACGACATGGTGGGTCCTGAAAGATGAAAGTTGCATTCATACCATGTTCAATGTATCCAAACGCTGACTGCGTTGGTTTAACCTAGTCGCTCGGACTTCAACAGCTGGTCTTGCAGCAGACTGTGGTGCATCCAGTTTTTGCAACAGATATATTTTTCATGAATAAATGTACCTTTGCATGTGATGCTACGTTTGATATCCATAATGAACATTGCGTAGACGAATGAAAATCTCCATGCGGCTCATCCACATCAGGGACGCTTCTTCATCAATGTTGGAGCAGGAATCCACCTAAAGATCGACATTCACGAGGAGAGTGCTCCAGTCCATTTGGGACACATAGCTCCATATCGTTCCAATTTTCAGGCCATCCATTTAGGTGGTCCATTCATGGAGGCTTCATGCAAACCACACAACTGGTCACTTCAGTTCCCTAGATACTGTGCGTACCCCTCCTGATTTCCTGAGAGAGCTTCATTTCCCCTCCCCCATTTTCTGAGAAAGAGCCTCTCTACCCTTTCCCCACGATCGTATTTCAGTTTTATGGTCCACCGCGCCGAACGAATTTTCATCCTGTCCTGTGTTCCAAACATTTCGGCAATACTGCGCTAATTCTCATCGGATTTTTGCATCGACAACGGGTTTTGGTGCGAGGCGTTCCAAATGGTATGGAAATGTGTCACCATGAATGTCCAGCTTAATAGGACCGTATCGTGTGCCAGAACGCCTTGACACAGAACCACAGTTACTATTAGTGTCTGCAAGAGGTGCGCCGGATTTAGTGGAGAATGTTTCAATAGACATTGGACGGTGCATGTCGTTCCAGTATAATGGAGCACCAAACCGTTTTGGGCTAGAAGTGCGGCGCTACCTAGACTGAAATTTCATCGTCCATAAGACTGGGTGAGGTGCTCCTGCAGCTGGCACACCACGATCGCCCAATATCTTCGGAATCGATTTGAATTTGTGGAAGAACCTCTAGAGTTTTATGCATAAGACTCTTCTTATATATTAAGAGGAATTAATCGCAAGACTTTGTAAATCTTCCAATTGTAATTATTTCTCATTATGTTTGCTTTTATAATTTTTACGTCATTTTTGTGTTTTCGGTTCGTCTCCTGGGTTCACCATTATGAGTCCTCTAAGCACTTTTACATTTCTTTTCAGACCATGATATGATGGATGATTTTATGAGACCAATATTTGAGTCGCTAGAAGCCAAAGCGGATAGTCCATTTTTTTTTCTGGGTTTCGTAAATTTTGATGGAATTAATAACATTATTTTTAGTTATTAAAGTATTCACTCACTGCTTCATTAGAAGACTTTATATACTTTCACTAATCAAATTAATAAACCAAAAATTTAAAAACTATTGTGTGAAAAAACATTAATTTTCTCAATTTTTTTTTCTGGGCTTGTCCGCATTGGCTTCTGAAAGACTCATTTGATGAAAATTTGTTTGTTTAGATGTGTACCGCCACCTCTCGGTTTCTTTTTTTTTAGTTGAAACTTTCTCTACAAATAGGTATTCGAGGTCTAGTGTGATTCAAACTTGAAGGCAAAATTCGATGAAATTGGAGTGTCAGAATTTTAGCAATATATGCTAGCCATGCATTTGAAAACACTAGAAACTTCACATATGAAATTATATACATGTCTATAAATAATTTCACTTGCCATATGTTGAAAAAAAGATATTAATTCCATGCCTGGATGCTTCCGTCAAATGAATTTCATTCCGTTTCGACACAAGTAGTTATTTACACTTATACGAAGAAGTATGTCTCGTGTTCGAAATAAATTTACTTTTATTTGAAATTTTTTAATGAAAACGTAGGAGTGTTTGTTAGTTTATAATAATTATTGCTGATATTAATCTATTTCTATTATTTTCATTATTATTGTTTATTTTTTTGGTATCTGAGCTTCTAAGTTTGACTTATATTGTTGCTAATAATTTAATGTGTGATTGGGAGTCGTATTTTAATAAAAACTCGGATTAATCTGTCTAGATATTCTCACTGTATACTCATATGTCATCTTTTATTTCTTAAAGCCTTTTAATTTATCTTGAATTTCAGTGTGCTATAGCTTTTCCTGTTTATTACCTGAACATCAATTTTTAATCATTATAATACTCGGCAAATATACGTGCCTAGTCCCAAATAACTGTCAATGGCTGTGATGATTCCGCACAATGCCAACAGGCGAACCGGCAAACACATAGGTGTGCAGTTCTACTTGCTACAGTGGTGAATCCAGGCAGTGGCGGATTTTGACGATATGAGACCCGAGGCGCAAAATTATTTTGATGCCCCCTCCTAAAAAAACTATTGATGATATAAATGTGTAACTTAAGATAACTTACTTATGCTTTTAATTCTAGGTCTATGTTTATATTCGTCATTCAGTTTGAAGCTAATTTTTGTATTGTTATTTATCTGATTTCTAACATCTATTTTACCTCATTTTTACAAAGAATATACACTATCTGATCAAAAGTATACGGATACTTTCGGATTTTCACATTTTTTATAATTTCACCGGAAAGGCTAAACCGATTGTCTTTAAACTTCTACCATTTCGAGAATGGACTCTAACTCACATTTAACAGTGAAGATTCGGTCACGAGGGCAATTAGGGAGGCACCAAAAAGGGATGAAGGCGAAAATGGAGTTTGATCCATCCTGTTTCACAGAAAGTTGATAATGCGATGCAACTTTCATCAATAATTATGTTTGGCATGCATAATATTTACATGCATTTTCGTAAACACAGCACAAATATTCGGGAAGATATAAAGGTTTTCTTTAAAAATTCCATATTTTCCCGCTTGTTTTTTGCTTATAACATGCAGAGTTTTCCTCCAAAATATACAAAACTTACAGAAAAAGTGACAATATGTTAGAGAAGAATTGTGTAAAAATTTGGAATAAATACTTTTAATATTAGAGAAAATATGAGTATTTATAGTAAGTAAATTTTTACTGCGCATGTGCGAGATATAACGTAATTTTTCTTTCACAGCTTCAAAGCCAGATATGTATGACAACTTTTATAAAATTTCCAGTTGAATATCATTAAGATTTTGAAAGATATCGGCACTGCAGTGAACAGAATTTCTGCTTCTTTCTAAGAGAAACAAAATGATTAGGGTTTATCCACACAAACTAATATTTTTTATTTCGATCACGATGGCATTTAGAGGACTGAGCAGAAATTGATGAAAGAAAAAAAAAAATCTGGGCTACCCCGTTCCATAAAGAGATGATAATGATGTACAAATTTCATCGATGGTTTCGTTTAATAAGTGCATAGTTTACATGCATTTTTGTAAAAGTAACGAGTAAATTCTGGAAGATATAAAGGTTTTCTTAAAAAATCCTAAATTTTCCAGCATGTTTTTTCGCTTATATCATGCAGAGTTTTCCATCAAATAATGCAAAACTTACAGAATACTTGACAATGTGTTACAGAAGTGTTCCATTAAAATTTGAAGTTAATACTATGAATATTAGAGTAAATATTAGTATTTGCAGTAAATAGTTTTTTACTGCACATGTGCGAGACATAGCATAAATTTTCTTTCAAAACTTCAAAGCCATATATATAGGGCAACTTATATGAAAATTCCAGTTGAATACCGTTAAAATTCAGAAAGATATCTGCATTGCAGTGGTGTGAATTTAACTTGCACTCTAAGAGAAGCTAAACGATAAGGGTTTTTCCACAAATGATACTTTAAAAAAAATTGAATCTTCCAATAGTTATCGACGAACTACAACTAAGTAATGTATTTATTAAGTGACTTATTTCCACCAATGTTTCGTTCGGCTGTTTTCGTTCACTCATTAATTTTTTGAAAGCAAAGAGGGAGAAACTTTTCAGAGAGGAGAGAATTATACTAGAAACAAGATGCAACGTCGTAAATTCGCCGTCGGCTTAGTACTGCGATATTTCAAGCATAGACTTTGAGGCCCCCTAGCGTCTCGAAGCACGAGGCGGCCGCCTCTAACGCCTGTGCGGAAATCCGCCACTGAATCCAGGGGGTGCTATGGGGTTGCAGCCTCCGCCAGAGCTAAATCAGAATGGACCTTATGCACCCTTTGGGTTCGAGAGTATAAAAAAACAGCTGTGGAGGAATAAACAAAACGATCGGCCTATAAGCGACTCAGAAATAAAAGCAGTTCTGAGTCTGCTGATTAAGACTGACCAATGGCTGCCTCCGGCAGGTCACGTGTCGGAGGATGTGACGTCACATGCATAAGGTCCATTCTTGATTTTTTAAAAATCACTACACCTGTTTGCAGTGGCGAATCCAGGATATTGGTCTGGAGGGGGCTGAGGTCATAAAAATGTTGTATCGTCATGACCTCATGGCTTATGCAAGTCAAATCACTTTAACTTTACTCACCTGACAATAAAAATCACGAAGGGCCCTACAATACTTTCGATAATTAAAAAAAATAAAAAACACTATGAAATAACTTGGCAAAAATCGTTGTAGACCGTGTTAACTACAAGTACTAGTGGAATGACTACAAAAGCGGAAAAATTTTTGAGCTTGTCGAGCCAGAAAGCAATGTTGCCACGTTTAATTTTAAATTTAGAAAAAGGAGATTAAGAACACACTGCCTGAGGTGATTTGAAAAAAATTAAGTATTTTGGTTTAGCTCTGGGAGAGGTTGCAGCCCCATAGCACCCGGATTCGCCACTGCCTGTTTGGTCTTCATCTCCTTTATTTAAAAAACGTTTCCTTAAGCACCTGATATATGAATTTATGATAATGGAGAATTTATAATTATTGATTAAGAAAACACCTTTTTCCACTCTCAGTAAAATTTGGAAAAAAAATAAATAAAATAACGACGATACAAAACATTTGACCTCAGCCCCTAACCAAAATTCCGAATTCGCCATTGACTTGTAACCATAACAAATCGCCAAATGTTTTTCATCCGCTAATTTACGCTCAGCAGCCGTGGAAATAACATGTGCTGACTTTTACACTTCTAGACTATTTGAGTTGTGAGCATAAATATGAAAATCCTTACAGCCCAAAGCTCTCCGCATGTTATTTCGTCGTCGTTCAGGCAAAAGTCACTAACAAGGGGAGGGCACGACTTGGGAAATTCAGTTCGGGATGGAACTTGGTTTATTAATAATATACCTTTAGGGTGTTCATCCATTAAAATGCTGAAGCACAATGGCCAGCCCATTGGGAGAAAATGGGCCTCAAACTTTCAGCATAGCTTATATACTAGTAAGTTGTCACCGTTGTTGAAGCGCGAATAGTATGGTCGGTCTAGGACTGGCGTGCAACCCTTTTGCCCAGTATTCGATCCCGCCTCCGTTTTCTTTTTTTGAAAATATTTTATTAAATTAATATTTAATTAAATTAAAAATTTATAAACATCTTTTATTAAAATATTAATTTTTAAGCATTAAATATTTTTTTATACATATGACATATGAATCATAGTCATAATTTAATTTTTAAACAGTTAAATAATCATAAAAATTTTAATGATGTTAAATAATAATTATAACTACTATTATCATGTGTCATTAAAATTTTTGAATGATCCGTTAAAGTAATTACAAAATTTCTGTTCTAGTGGAAACCTTTACGGAACCGGTTTTGACCGAAAAAGAGTGAGCAGCCGTTAAACTTTTGAATACAGAAAAAAGACTTTCCAAAATCTGAAGTTTATTTCCCAATAGATCTTTAAAATAAACGCACACCGTTTATTAATTATGCAATTTGTCAAAATATTCTTTTACTTCTAATATTTTTATGAGATGTTCTTGCATATAAATAAAAATTAATAAATGTGGGAAAATTTCAAAAATTTACAAAGGAAAAAAGATCTTCATGAAATTCTTTTACGATGAGACCACTATTACAATTATCTAATGAGAGCAACTATAATTAGTTATTATTTAGTACCATTAAATTTGTATTTATAATTCTTTTTTGTAAATTTTTGAAATTAATAATTTCAAACTAAATTAACAATTTATAAATATTTAATTTAACATAATATTACTAATTGATAAAATTATCTGCTTATTTATAGATCCTGAATCATAGCAGGCATACAGTTATAATTTTTAAACAGTTAAATAATTATAAATGCATTCTTTTCCGACCAAAACCAGTTCCGTAAGGCTGGATAGGAAATTCCGTAATTTCTTTAACGGAATCATTCCAAAATTTTAATGACATATAATGATACCAGTAATTATTATTATTTAACGTCATTAAAGCTGCTTTTATAATTATTTAACTGTTTAAAAATTAAATTATGACTATGATTGATACATCATATGAATAAAAAATTATTTAATGCTTAAAATTATTAATATTTTATTAAAATATGTTTATTATTTTTTAATTTAATTAAATATTAATTTTAAAAAATATTTTCAAAAAAGAAAATGGAGGCGGGATCGAACCCTGGACAAAAAGGTTTGTACACCAGCACTATACCGACGATGCTATTCGCACTTCAACAACGGTGACACCTTACTGGTATATAAGCTATGCTGTGAAAGTTTGAGGGCCATTTTCTCCCAATTGGCTGGGACTCTCATCTAAAAAACGAAGTCTCATCCCAAATTGAATTTCCCAAGTCGTGCCCTCCCCTTGTAAGCCCAAAACTATAGATTAGATAGATTCGAGATGTGATCTGTTTAAACTTAATTTTGAGTCGTTATGATAAATAGAACAACTTATTTTACAAATTTCCAGCTCCTGCGGTTGATTTAGTCATGTTTAGACAACAGGTTTCTGTGTATCACAAAATAATTAATTGCAAATTCTGGTTTACTGCAGTAGTCCGTCAAAGAGCTTTTGTGGACTTCGTGACTTTTGCCTGAACGACGACGATATGGTTTTTCTGAAAGTTAAAGAGAGAATTACACTGTCAGCAATGTTCCACAGATGGTGAGGTCCCAGGTTGCGGTACAATCTTTCTTTAAAAGTGTATTCGAAGAAGAATTTAGGAGGAACATGCTTATATTTGGTTGGCATGAAAGTAATTTCAGTGTCCACAAATAGTTACCGTTATGTTTGTTTTTAAAACTACTGAAAGTCATTTGATTTCTGACATTTTTAGCTTACATAAGAAACTATCTATGCGTAATTTGAATTGCACTTGCTGGTTTTGAAGAGTTTTAACATGGAGTTTAAAAGCTAACATTTTCGACACATTTTAATTTTTTATTTATGTAAAGGCAAGAAAGCTACGGAGGTACTTCACAAAGAAACAAGTGAAATTTATGTTGTTGATTGTTTAACGGAACGCATGGGTCAGAATTGGTTTTAAAAATTCCGTTCAGGAGATTTTTCAAAGAAAACGAACGCTCTGGTCGCCCTACAGAAGTTTCGGAAGACCAAATCAAAATAATTGAATCGAATCGCCATATAACTTTGCGGGAGACTGCAGAGAGATTAAATGTATCACACAAAACAATTGAAATGCATTTAAAAATTGGTTAAGAAGCTAGATATTGAGGTTCCACATGAATTGAAAAAGATTAACTTAACTCACTGAATCAATGTTTGCGATATGCATCTCAAACGCAACGAAATCTATTCTTTTTTGAAATGGGATCAATCAGTGGCGAATCCAGGATTTGAGTCTGGAGGGGACTGAGGTCACAAAAATTTTGTATCGTCGTGACGAATGTCAAATCTCATGGCTTATATAAGCCAAAACACTTTAACTTTGCTCACTTGACAATAAGAATCATAAAGGACAGTACAATAGTTTCTATCTTTTAATAAAAGAATACGATGAAATAATTAGCCAAAAAATGTTTTCGACCGCGTCAACGCTACAAGTACGACTGGAATGACTACAGAAGTGGGAAAATTTTCGAGCCTTTCAGGCCAAAAAGCAATGATGTCACGTTTTATTTTTTTTATTTTAAAAAAAGGAGATTAAGAACAAGCAGTTGTAGTGATTTTAAATAAAAGCAAGAATTCTGGTTTAGTTCTGGGAGGGGCTGCAGCTCCATAGCACCCCCAGGATTCGCCACTGTCTTCAATAATATCAATCGAAAACGATCATGTTACAAGCATAAAGAACCTGCGCAAACCACATCGAAAGCTGAAACGCGCGCGCAAAAAAAAAAAAAAAAATGTTTTGTCAATTTGGGGGATTATAAAGGTATGTATTTTCAGCTTCTTCTAAGATAAATTTAGATGTTTACTATCAAAAACTAACGAAACTGAAGAAAAGTGAATTG
>BGPR01003002.1:8137-20710 GCA_013235015.1 Araneus ventricosus
ATTAATCTATACTTTCTTAATAAACCAAACAGTTTTCTTCTCTCACTTTTACTGCATATTTGAAAAGCATTATATTCGACATTATATCATTCAAAAGATAATTTTAAAAAGAAATCTCTCTAATGATAATACTGATTTACACTGATTAAATGAATTTTTTCGCCGACCAATGTATGATTTTAAAACAAGCCAAGTTCAAACATCACCATTCAAACAAACATAAGGCGGCGATAACACAGCATTGTCTGCAAGTCGATAAACGATTGAATGCCATTATCTATCCATTATCTCTCCGATCCAAACCTACTCCCCCTTCGATGTGTTAAACTTCCAAACAATGGTACTGGTATAGGTCAACACATCAATCGGTGTTGTGTTAAAAATCATGGATGAAACCGGTGCTGTCGAAGCTATTGAAATCGAAAATCACGAAATGACCCATTTCGCTGGCGTGGAAGCCCGGTTGAACCTGAACCAGGGAAGTTTTTTGTCCAACATGTCTACGAATTCTTGTGTCATCTCGCATACGAAGTTCGCTCGGACGTTGGTTTATGCACTTTTGATCGTTACTTCTATTCCTTTTATTGCCGGAGCGGCCTTCACGAGTATTTTCATAGAAGATGGGAATTACAACGCTGCAATCGTTGCGTTTTTCACAGGTAAGGAAATGAATTATTATTATTAATGTATCATTTTAAAGGCAAGCAGTGGAATTCGGCTAACTCGAAGTTGGAGGGGCCACAATAATAATATGGTTCATCCAAAAATTCGGAGTAAGAAAAATTGGGTCCAAAAATCAGAAAACGACAATTTTTAAACCAAAAAAAAAGTGACCGTATAATAGTTATAATAAATAATACAGGATTAATAAACAGTAAGTCACTTTAACCCTCTGAGCGTTTCACACGTATTTTTAACGTTTCTCATATTGACTTCAGAAGCAGATCATTCATGTTTATGTGTATAATTTCTTAAACTACAATGGATAAAATATTCTTAAGATTTCAGAGACTCGATTGAACTCAAAAAAGATCCAATTATTCAATTTAAAAGCAAATTTTTAAGACTTTTAAAGTCAGAACATCAAAAATAGCTAACCACTCAGAGGCTTAATAAATAAATAATAAATTTAATACAGGATTAATAAACAGTATGTAACTTTAATAAATAATAATAAATGTAATTAAAATGTTTTCATTATTTTAAGAATAATAATTTCAATAATAAATAGGTTCTTTTAATAAACAGCATGCAACACTTTGAATACAATTGAACAATCGAATTTCAAAATAAACAATACAATTCACATGTGGATTGTTCAAAATTTTTTTAAAAAAGTTGAATTTTTTTAAATTTTATTTCTGTTGCTTTTTGGCTGAATAACGTTGTACAGCTGTAAATTCTAGCTTAGTTTAGTTATATTAACGTCCCTTTTGAAGCAACTCGAGAGATTTTTTGGGACGGACCTCGTAATTTTTGGTCAGCTGACGAGGATAACATCTGATAGCAGTAAAGTCACCGAGTGAATTAATGGTCATTAAAATAATTCACCTGGGACACAAGGTACGGACTATTTATTTAACAAAAGCAATTCAGAAATACATTTTTTTTTTGTTTTTAATTCGAATCAACCAAAATAAAGTTGAATTATAGACAACGCTTTAACATTATATTACCAGGAAATTCAAGGGACCAGAGAAAAATGCGAATTACTGACGAATTCGAATTAAAAACGTTTGAATTAACCAAGTTCCAAAGGTAATGATTCAGAGATAAGAACTGTTTGTCTATCAAAGTTACGAAGTTTTATTATTATATTTTCAATTGATTCTTTTCTCGGCTGGCGTAAAAATAATTTTGAAACTGCTCATGTAATTTAAAAGCAGTTAAATAATACCACACTAATAATCCAAAATATACATTTCGAGATATAACTGTTTTCGTAAAATATTACAGTCCTGAATATTTTCTCTATTAGTCTGGAGTGTTAAGTGATCTTATTGATTTCGATTGCATTACTTCGAGAACCTTCTCCTGTTCTTGGTTCACGGCCATTTTCAGTTTTTTTTTTTTTTTAAATCTCACAGTAGACTTCATAGCAGATTTAGGTAACAGATAGAATTAATGGTTCATATATAAATTTTTATACTTATTTTTTTAAAAATCCATAAAACTTTTAAACATACATCTTGAATTTCAAAAAATTATATAACAACGAGAAAAAAATATTTAAGATTTTTTCTTTTATTTATTATCCCTTATATTTTAAAAGAATTTTTTTTTCTATCTTTATCTATTATCACCATTAACCCTTTCCGGTTCAAATTATTATTTGTTCGTAAAAAGAATTTAAAAACTGAAAAAGTAAACAAACACTTAGAAGCACTTCATATTAAAAATTATTCCTTTATTCCAGATTCATTAATCAATTGCATCCAGATTAATTAATCAAAATTATTCACTCATCATTCATTTGTATCTAGATCATGCTGCCATCTAGGCCCCATCAAATCCTCTTCAGTCCAAACTAAAACCAGAAATGCATATAAAAGCACATTATTCCGATAATGCAAAACGGCATTACAGACAGCGAAAGGGTGAAAGAAAATGAAATATATATATATATATATAATAAGCAAAGAAAGAAAAACTAAATGAGCAATTGAATGAAATGTTTTAATTTGATGAGCTGTCTCTAACTACAAATTTATCACATATAAATCAACTTCTTTATTAAATATCGACATCCTATACCTCAAAAAGGAGAACTAGATTAAAACCAGCTCGATATACGTATAGTGACTTTTTTTTAACACACACTCATCTTGGACAATCTCCAGAAATCGTTAATTAAACAAATGTTTCTTCTCATGAAGCGTTTGTCAACACAGTCAAAGGATACCGAGCTCTGTCATAGATCAACTGTCATTAGCCAGTGTCTTACAGTATACAGAAAACTTCAAAAATCATCAGTTAAACATAGCTGTGGATGTCCCTTTTCTACAGCTATCCCATGATACCACTTATAAATTTATAATACAGGGTAATTCAAAATGGATTATCCTGATTGCAAATAGCTATAACTTTCTTGTAAAGTATTACAGGAAGAAAAAGTATGAACACAATGCAGAAGGAACGTTAAAGTTTTATTTGCGTACATAATAATTGCTCTATATGATTATCTTTGGTCACAAGGACAGCATCTACGTTACGCCAGCATGTTTTTAGCCACTGATGTCAGTGCATTTTTCCGAGTTGATTAATTTAAATAAGTAAAATGCGTAAATTGTGCACATGACCATCTAAATCCTTTGTCATTACTTCTTGCGTCTTCATTTCAAGATGATATACCGAAGACTGTTTCTCGCCTTCTTTGTCTGTAACAGTGAATAGACTATCCACTATCGTAGCCATTTGTAATCAGGACAATCACGTTGAATTACTCCGTTTTTACTTTCTCGTATACGAAGTATACAAAGAGAAAGTATTGTGATCATCAAAAAATTCGAACTCGAGAATCTGACGGATCTCCACGTTTTAGACCTCCCCGAGTCCGAAAAACACAATTTTGGAATTATGTCTGTGTGTGTGTCTGTCTGTGAACACGATAACTCGAAAACTATTAGAGCTACGTGGATGAATTTTGGTATGTGGTCTTTAAACATAATTTGTAGGTTTCTATCAAATTTTGGACAAAATCCGTCCACGGGAAGTCTGTCTGTCTGTATGTCCGAAGTCATGCGAACACTATAACTCAAAAACTTGAATAGCTAGATGGCTAAAATTTGGTACACAGTTTTATCGTCATGAATGTAGCTCCGTATAAAATTTTGGGCCAAATCTGTCAAAGGGTTGACTGTCTGTCGGCCTGTATAATCGCATCTCCAACGAATCCGCTATCTCCACAAGCATACGTACATAACGCAATCTTCTGTATACGATACTTCACGATATTTATTGACTCCTGCTTGGCGCTTTTGTTTTCATCCGATTCTCCATGCGCATGTGTACTTAGTAGCAATATGTGCACGCGAAAAGATTGTCCTTGAGCCAAGAAAGAGTAAAAATCGGTGCGCATTTAATCGGAAAGCATCTCTTTAAATTTGATTTTTTACCTAAATATTTTCTGATAGTCATTGGATCCTGGGTTACAATAGGTTCGAATTTTTTTATCCACGCGGGGGGAGGGGAAACAGCACCTTTTTCGAGAAGTATACGAGAAAGTTTAGGGGAGACCACTCCCGCTGGTTGAGACCGTAAAGGATTCCACCCTGCTCTACACCTTAAAGTTCGGGGTAAACAGAACGACCAGACAGCTGCGAGTAGCAAATCCGGGCTCTGTGGCCGACACATTATAGCTCCCAATACGACCGGCATATGTGTGGTGACTTCTCAGACAAAGGTATGGCCCGTCATCGGCGATGGACCAATAAGAGCAATGCCACCATTATTATATCCATCAGGGAAGTGAGAACTTGCTTTACAAATACGGCAACTTCTTATCTTCCTATTTGAGGTGTCTCCTTCCCATCCCAGGTGGGAGAAACCCCAGAGACCAGATACAGTAAAACTTCGATTTGTTGGTTGAATGGGGCCCGATGGGATGTCGATTTATCAAAAATGATGGGTTTTAAAGATTCTGTTCATGTCAAATTACTTGACGTAACTGCGCATGGCATCTAATTAAGTTAATCCTAAATTAAGTTGGCGCGGAACATTCGATGTATACCACGTCAGCATGCATTAACTCTATTCATTGAACTTGCATTCCAAAGGATGCAAGTTCAATCATGCATAGAGGTTTCTTTAATAGAAAGAAGCAAAATACTAATTTAAAAAGCGGTATAATTTTTATACTAGCCCGTAATAAAATCTACTTCCTTTTCAGAAATATGTAATACCCTATTGTTTTTCATACTCTCGTGTTTTCCGCGAAGTTACGCAGGTAAGGGGTTGCAATTTATGAAAGAATTAAAAAATATTCCGATGACACATTTATTAGTTACTGTCACTTTTTTTCTATCAGAGCAAAAAGCGTAACCTCTGTTTCTGTTAACTTTCATGTACGCTTTGATTTGATTTCAAAGATTGCGTATTTCCTCTGTTGTTAAAGTTAAAGGAAATAAAAACATGTAATGAGTCACTAACAAGAGCAGCCTAATCTTCACGAATTTCCTCCATCTGGAGAGCATAATGGAAATCGGTAGTATCCATAACAGATAAAATTTATTTCTTGAATTAGACGCAACTTTGAGTCGTATATAAGCACTTCTTCTCAGTTTGAGGGCAATTGCCTAATACCTTATCAGAGATGCTGATAAAGCAATTTATAGACTGGCTTTGTAAGTTAACTATTACTGATTTCAGTAAATGCAATTTGTAGAATGGGACCAGATTCATGCAGAACAGCTTTAGTATTATAAATTGTACTTCTTGTGTCCAATTGTTAGTTGTCCGATTTGCCATTTTTCCTCATGCAAAATTATATGTCCGATTTTTTTTTTTTAAATCAAGGAATCCATTTTCTGTCCAAATAAATTGAAACTTATAAAACTAAACTCATTAGCTCATTATTGCATTTTAAGCCTAATTGATAAATATTCCAAGTTGTGTCTCTGAAACGAAGTCAAATCACAAAATATTGCTGAAGGGAATTAACTCTTTAGGCCCGCCTAGAGGGAGGGGGGGGCAAAATCTACGGGGCCGTCGGCTCAAGATATGAAAAAATATATGTTTCTTAGTTTTAATAAGGAGAAGTGTTAGGTGTGTGGGGCGGGGGCGCGCATCCCAGGGCTTTGGTGGGGCCCGGCGGCCCTGCTTTCCAAACTGCCTCTTGCCATGCGGGGCAAACGGTAATGACTATTTCCATCAATTTTCACGCCATATTTCGTTTTACCATACATTGCTGACGAGTGGAAAAATCTTTGTTACTTAAACTGAGTAAAAAGCTAATGTTAGAAAAACTTTCGTTCTTGTAAATAAGCTTTTTCGAGGAACGACGATGGCCATGGTGCTGTGGGTTAACGGAGTGCTTGAACTCAAGGTTCTTAACCTCCGGACATTGCTGATGTTGGGGAAAAAGTGGCATTGAAAATACAGTTACATAGCAAAATTTGAAGTGACATATTAATATCATCCAGAAACGAAGAAACAAAATCGAACATGGAGTTTTAATTAACCATCTTCAATTAAGAGACGAGACAGTTAAACATACTTACATACGTTAAAAAAAGCAAGACCAACTATCTAAACCGAGTTTTCCCAAATTTGATTTTGTCCTTTTCTTAATTTGATAGACAAAGGCAAACTGGATGAATGAAGTTGGCCAGAGAGAGTGGTGTAATAAACTGCCTTAGGCGACTTGTTTCTTCGTCTTCTGAAGGTGTATTTTTTTACAATTTAATAAGCGATGACCATATAGCCCTGTGCTTATAGAGCGTTTTCTGTAACTTTATGTTTGATAAATTACGTTATACGAAGTGTCGAATTAACGACATTTTGCTACCACTTCAGACTGTTTATATATATATATTTCATGATCGTCATTATATTTTTGAAGAAATGATGCTTGAAGCAAATATTAATGTGTTACTTGGATGAAATCAACGTAAAGAAATTAACATAATACGTCCTTCCCTAAGCTTTGAAATCTCGATTAAATCAATATCACCTTTAATAAACATTTGCATTGCAAAAATAGTTCTAATTGTCAGAATCGCTTCGAATTCATACAAATTATTTTGCATATCAGGAACGAGTTATACAAATCCTTACAACAATCGGAAACAAACCCCAAATAAGAATACAGTAGACCATCGATTATCTAGAATGAACGGACAACTAAAATCTCGGACATTCTATATACGAAACTGATAGAACAAGTACAGTATTTAAAAAGTTAGAGCTTACTTTATTACTGCTTGAAATAAAGATAGTAAACTCGTCTGCTTCATCTTTTCAACAACTTTTCGGCAAATGGTGCTACATAGTTTTCGTAGGATTAATTTTTCCGCACAGTTACTGTCTTCTTGGTGTTCTACGTAATCAAAAAGAGTTTCGACCGTGTGTTAACGGAACTATAAGTGACGTCTCCCAACCCAACCGGGGGTACCAGAATAGACCCCTATGACTTCCATTCAGCTGTGATATGAAGTCCTCTTCTTTTGTGGGATTTGGTCACTTTGTGCAATCCCGGCAACGCTTTGTACGATTTCGTCGTCATTCAATATTTCATGTCCGGTTAAATTCAGCAGAAACAGTTCATATTGTCTTGCTGAACCAACCATGCACTGCTTCCTCATTAACATTTTCGCACCTATCTATGCCTTGTAAAGTATGCAAGACAGTATGTATACTGTTTCACGAGCACTGTCTTCAAAATCAAGAAATTCCTTATCAAACTTTCGGTAATGTTTACGCCACTTTTTTTAAATATAAAGTTGACTGTCTTATTGATTTCCAATCGGAAACAATGTCGTAAATAGTATCCAGCACTGTCAGATTCTTCCAAAACGCAAGCAAATCATTACCATTCTCTTCTAAAATTTAAGCAGCAAATTTCAGTGATAAATTATTTTTTCTGTATCACTCCTTGGTCCATGCATTATGTTAATGCTGTCACAGGTAAACACTTAACAAAGAAAATATCATCTTCAGGCTATATATTCTTTGGACGCATTGTCTTAAAAGTAACATAGTTTTTTTTTGTGGCAGACCAAGAGATTCCAGATGTTGACGCATGGTTGGAATGAAGTTAGTTTTAAACCAGTACATAAATGCTTCTCTATCCAACCATGCTGACTTATTGTAATAATAATTATCAAGTAAATTATTTACATCTTTAGCTTCAGACATAGATCGGAGTTTTCTTGCAGTTTCAATAACTAATGGCTTTAAAAAATGAGACCCGGAAGCATTACCACAGCATAAATCCGTAAAACGTTGTTTCTGAATCTTATATCCTAGGGCACTTAGCCAGTTCGTACGCTAGTTTTCCTTGGCAAACACTTCCAACGCAATCCTGGGGCCGCGGTGGACTCCAGGTTCGAAACCCGATTCCACTGAAGATCCGCCATGTATGGGGCCTGTTGCACGTTAAAATCGCACGCAATGGTCAAACGCCCTTATTCCGCTTATCTGTGCGGAAGTTTGGAGTGGGAGGGGCAACTCAGGTGTCGTTCTCGTCATCTGATCGAGGTTCAAAATTACGAGGTCCGTCCCAAAACAGCCATCGTGTTGCTTCAAAAAGGGACGTTCATATAACTAAACTAAACCAATACAATCCTGTTTCATTAGCATTGTAGGTTTGTTCAGGTTTCAGACTTTTCTTTTTAACGAAAAGCTGAAATTGTGGTATGAAGTCTTTGACTGCTTGCTCATCGCTGCTGGATTCTCTTCTTGGAATGGCGATTGGATTTAAACTGAGTTTATAATTTTAGGTGATTAGGGAAAGCCCAGAAATTAATTGTTGTGAAGAGAGACATTTCCTCGCAAGGAGAGTTTTGATATTATTAAAAAGGAGGTATCAGGAAATGCAGTTGACTATAAACATGATAATTAAATAAATGTTAAAAAGCGAAAAATGAATTTATTAAAAGAAAAAGGATATGTGCTACAATGCGAAACAAAGTTCTTTTGAGGTGAAATAAAAAGAAGCAACATGATAATCTTACGGTATGAAAAATAGAATAATACAAATCGTTGCCATCAAAAAAACGAAAAATAGACTAATAATATATTGGAAAGTCTAATATTTATTTTTTGTGAGTTGCACGAGAACTATTAAAATATTTACATAGATTATTTTCATTCTTGCCATTTTCTTAAAGATGACAATTTTGTTTGTGTGAATATAAGAGAACAAAGAGATAAGGGGTTAAGATTATTTCGTAATTCGAAACGCAAAGAATCTATCTCAGTGCTCCTTTCTTCATAAAGCATCTAATAAAAGCATCCATATCAAAAAATAGCAATTAACCCCTTAACGTACAATGACGTCTCTGACACGTGCATCGAATTACAGAAATTCCTATTTAAATCAGTATTTAACTCAACGTATTAATTAATTTTAAATACAAAAATCACCTGGACACGCTTAAATGTCTCAGATATCCTTTACCATCTTAAATAGAAATAATAATAAAAAAATATCCCAAATGGGTGGAGGCAGCTTATTAGGAAGTTAAATAAAATAAAAAATCATCAATATATTTACAGTGTGAAAAATCCGAAGTTTTCAGTTGCAGTAGCGACGATTGGGAGTTACAAGTGGGGAGGGGGGCTTCTAGACAACTAAAAGTACGGCGGAGAATAGAGAGTAGACAACAAATTTAAAAATTTAGTTAAAAATTTTGCTAGCTTTGTCGAATTCTATTGTTTTAACGTCGGACTACGTTCTTCCCATTGGGGTTTGAGGAAGGAATTTGATTCGTACGCCGAAACGCCACAAAAAACGTTGTATGGGAGATCCTCTATATCTCGGTAACTGCATATGTTAAAGACATAACTAATGCCTTATTTTAGAGATAAAAGGTAACAACAGAAGTTACAAAAAAAATAATTGAAAATCGGAAAAGAGTCACGCGAGTAAAGTAGTCATACGCTTTTAACATCAGCGGCTGTTTGAAAAAGACAGCCTCCCGTCATTTTTTTTATAATTCCTAATTTTCGGCAGCTAAATTGAAATAAAATTTAATTTTTCCAGCGAAAAGTGGGGAGGGGTAACAGGCCGCCCCTCACCCCGACTTGACGCCACTACTCGGTTGCACTGTCTAATATCTAACCTTTTTCACAGCATTCTATCTATGAGTAATTTTGATTCCCCTCATCCACCCCTCTCTTTCGGAGCTATCGACCTTCACAGTTTTCGCACACGGCCATTCATGATTCACCGATATACCTACGCAAGCATCAGGAAAATAAAAAGGATCGGCCAGGTTATTCACCGACAATGAAACTCTTTATGGTCAGCGAGTAACTTCAGTAGTCCTACGTATTTTGTATTACGAAGTATCTTTTACACATTCTTGTTGGATAGCGCTTATTATAAAAACTATATAATAGCAAAAATACACAGATTAATTTTTAGGAATTGAAACAAATTAATAACAATATTTTTCAGCTTCCTAAAGCGCCTAATCGATCCTTGCCCTGTTAGTTAAAGTCACACTCACAATTCTGCATTTTATTATCTTTCGGAGTACAAAGGTTAAAGACTAGTCAAGAAAGAAAAAATAGATAAATAAATGAAAGGATTTACTTCGAATCGTTTCAGAAAATAACAAGCAATTTAGGCTTATTTTCTGTATCTTTTTGCCTACGTTTATCACACTTCAGGAGTTCAACTTCGGAACAAACGAATGAATTACATAAGTTGAACCTTAGCGCCCCAATCTGAAGCTATAATAGGGCTAACTGAGGACGACACCGTGATTTTTAACAGCTTAAAGGACATAACACGAGTTAACTCGTACTAAATACCGTAGGTTTCAAAATAATTCAGTCCTTAAGCGGTTACAGCGCTGCCATATTGGCCTTTCTAAGGCCAAATTATGGAAATTTGGCCTTTTTTCACAGCCCCTGGCCTTAGGAATTTTCATTTGGCTTTAAATTCATTTTTTACCTTTTTTGGCTTTACTTTCGTTAATGACTTTTAGAACAATTTTTAATTACTTACTCTATTGTTTTTTTTAATAAATTTTTGATATTACATATTTCAAATTATATATAATGAGCTGTCAAACGAAATAGCTCCTGAATAGAGCAAGGACGTTAACTTTTTTCACTTAAATTTTAGTTTAATAATAGAACATTGAACATATGCCTGTCAAGCGGGATTCCTTTTCATGAACGATGGCCGTTTTCCTAATAGCAAATGACGTTTTCAATCAATTTGTCAAATTTGGCCTTATTTTTAAGAAGGTTTGGCCTTATTTTGCTATTTTGATCTGGCAACCCTGAGCGGTTAATCGTGGTCAGATGATGAGGGAAATACATGTGCTTTCACTCGTCTTTCCAAATTTCCACACTACACCAGCGTCTTCACCTCCGTTCTATTACCAGGCCTTACACCCGTTTGGGTAGGCCGGGCCGGGGCGGAGTGGATGGGTGTTGTACACCACACTAGCGGGAGAAGATTTGAACCCCGACGGATTCAGTATGCGCCAACTCGCGTACACAGCGGAATACGTTTTGGAAATGGATCTCGAACCCGCACCCCCTCCGAAAAGCCATCTTTGTTCAGAATTGATAATTCGCTTACAAGGAGACAAAAGATCATTGATAATGAGAGTGATTATATCATCGATAGTTTCACAATTTTGGAACTGTATCAAAAAATAAGAAAATACGAAATAAAAGAGATAATTTTCTACAGATGGAGGAGGGAAAATCAAGTCTGAACTACTTGTTACTTAGAATGGCCTGGCATTTAAAATTGCACCTAATTACCCTAATGGAAACAGTGTCTTCACCTCAACCAGCATTAAATTTTAATCTAGTTTACAAGGGATTTCTCCGTCTAATGCATTTTTTCCCCCTGGCATCGATTTTTCTAACTATTCATTTAACTGATAAGATATTTGATAATAAAGTTTCGCTTATCTACAACAATTGACCTCAAAGACCAAATCCTTCATAGCTGTTTTTATCTCTTGTCTTAAATTTGTAACAATTATTAAAGCATCCTTTGGAATTTTGTTTGGGGTGACCCTGAAATACATAATGATTAATAAACGAAAAATTTATAACATTTGAAAAGAAGAATACTTAAAAAAAAATAGAAATATGATCTTTCTTCTTTTTTTAGCATTAAAGGGATATTAGTCTTTTTTTTATAAATACACTACCAGTACGCGCACGGCGTTGCCCGTGAATCTGGATTTCAACAAAATAATAATAATAAAACCGCCCATAATGGCATGAAAAAGTTCTGAAAATAAAACAAAACATACACATTATTGATTTTCCCGCTTATTTGTTTACTCGAAAATGAAATTTAAATGTAGAAAAACAGTACAGAGTACGTCAATCCAAGATCAATTGCAACGTCAAAACATTATTATTCAGCAACCAAAATATGCGAGACAAATAAACAAGTTAAGATATTGCCGAAAATGAATCTGAATAAATTTGAAAGTATGTGTCAGAATAATTATTATGCAAATTTATTTTTATTTTTAAAAAATTTGAAAACATCACATTTTTTTGGGTGATTACAAGCAATCAATGGCAAAAAATAGGATATCAGTCTCTATGGGTAGGATGTATTTTGAATTTCATATAATTTTTTACATAATGCGGATGATGCAAAAATCGTTCAAAACGTTCTACAAGGCAGACCTTTGGACCTAGAGCTACCAAATTTGGCACGTAGTTACTTCTTGGGTAGTAGGTGCTCAATAAGAAGGGGCTATTCAAAATTTTCATAATATTTTTAATTAAAAATTAATCAAAATTTTAACGTTTTCTCTCAGTAACTTCGGAGCATATTATCGGAAAAAAAAACAATCTTAGGGGTCTATTCTGGTACCCCCGGTTGGGTTGGGTTCCGCACGTTAACAATGGAACCCAACC
>BGPR01003002.1:20810-73486 GCA_013235015.1 Araneus ventricosus
ACCGCTTGCCAGTGGCTTATTAATTTTATTAATTCGAAATACCAATCGTAATTTCGAGGTTTAGAATAAGACGAAGATCGCGCTGCTTTAGGAAGGTATTTTACGATCTTTAACTTGATATTGTTTATAGACTGGCGTACTATCTGTAAATTCTCTCTCTCTCTCTCTCTCTCTCCGTCATGCGACATGCATGATGCAAAAATCGCTACAAGGCGAAATACTCTACAAGGCAGATCGTTGGACCAAGAGCTACCAAATTTGTCACGTAGATACTTCTTGGCTAATGAGTGCTCGCTATGAAAGCGGTTTTCAAAATTTTAATTAGATTTTAATTAAAAATTAATCGCTTTTTTTAAGGAGCATATTATCGAATAAAAACCATTTTTACACCTCTTTAAAATGCAAAAAAATAGCCTTTCAGTAATAACAATTTTATTTAAATATAGTTTTTTGTCTAATTTTAATAAATTTTTAAAAATATTTTTAAGTATATTTTACAATACTTTTCATTGTTTTATTAAACACACGCGCATCGCAACGGTATTAAATACATTTTACATACATTTTTTTTGTGTGCTATCGTTGCTATATAATTAAGAGTAAATTTTTAAAAATAATATAAAGACAGGCGAATCAAGCCTACAACATTATCATGTTGCGATGTTTCGGATAAGAGGTTCGAATCTCTATTTTCTCTACGCTCAGTGCTTTCAATTCGAAAACGGGGATTTATTTAAAAAATTCTGCAGCAATTCTATCTGATGCCATAAAAAAATCCCTTTGAATTTGGGGTTATTTTTAAGCAGTTTTGACTTTCCGATAATTTAAAAAAAATTGCAATTTAATTTAAATTCCTAAACAAAACCCTCATAAAAATTAAGCAAAATGTCTAATATTGAAAAAGTACGAAGTATTTGAAATTAATCACCTTTTCCGTTCTCTGTAAATGTTAAATACTTTTGCTAAATATTTTTGGCATGTTGCCAAATGAAACGAATTTTTAGAAATGAATTATTTAAAATTTATATATTTTAAAGAAGGACATACGTAATTAAAAACCCTGTTACAAAATTTTGATGAAATATTTGCTTCAAACGGAAACGTCACAAAATTACGAAAAATTTGTTAAGCGCTCAAATATTTTTGGGTGCACATTTATATATTTCTTTGAAAAGCTCACTGGCTTATAATTTTAAAGGGGAAAAATCTGTCGTAATTCGTAATGCGAAGACTTTCTTCTATTATAATCTAAGCCTGAAATTTGTAGAAATTCTGTGGTATTTTTTAAGTATACAGAATTTGTAGAAAAAAAAAAAAAAAAAAAAAAAAAAAAAAAAAAAAAAAAAAAAAAACAGAATTCGGTTACAAAATAAATCAAGCTCATATTCTCTCTACGCAAGTGTCCAGATAATTAGTTTGTATGAACCGTTTTATCACTGCAAAGTTATACATTTTTTGACTATTATTTGCATGTGCATTTTTACAGTATTGAGTGTTCGTTATCAGAATGTATTCAATAGCATGCAACAAAAGAGGAAAAAAAAAAAAAAAAAAAACAGTGATTGTGTTCTTTCTCCGATTTTCTCGTATAATTTCCCAATATGGTGTGTTTTGTGTTTAGCTTCGTTGCGCAGTGAAAAGAATCATGTACGCATCTTGGATTTCTTCCCCTCGGCGATTCGGTGCAAAATTTGATAAAGATCAATAATTTTAGCGTTAAGACCACATACCGAATTCCATTTATTAAAGTTAGACTTTTGAATTATGGAGTCCATGTACACACGGACAAACAAACCACCATCGACGTATATGGTTCAAAAACTGACACGGATCTGCAATCTTAGTGGGAAGATCACTACTAAAATCAGTCCATGATCTGGTTGTACTTTTAAGTTAAATATTTGTCAACGTGTTCACGAATTTGACTGTGGAGTAGCTGCAGCTTTTGTCGTCTGGGGCGAACTTGTAACATGCCGCCCTTACTTTACAAGTTACATAGAGCGCATAACCCTTCCCCCCAACATTTTATTAGTACAGACATCCCCACTAGTCCGACGCACCTGTTTGAACATGTTACTTGGTGATGCGTCATTCTCTCCTGTTGAAACTTAAAACCTTCCCTCTTTCAGCACATGATTTTTCTATTGACCCTCTATAGTCTGGATACTCTCTATAATCCGACAGGCGTCTCATATGCGGCGGATTAGAGAGACTGTAACATAATTCGTCGCTACACACCCTCGATTTCTGCAGATAGGTTGCGAAATCGCCCGTGAACCACCAGTCTTTTTTCCCCCATATCGACAATTTACTGCCAAAAGGCATAAAATACAAATTAAATACGTTATTTTTTATGTATGAAATGATTGAGCTAGGGCCACTGCTCTTCTTCGTTATAAAATTGTTTTCCCGCATGTCTGATTTTGCCGCCACTTTCGATTGCCGCCCGAGCAAACCCCCCCCCTTAGCTACGCCACTGGAATTTGATCAAAAATCTGGTGCATATTTATGTTTCTTGTGATAAACCCATATGACAAATTTCATCTCTCTAGCTCATTGTCTTTGAGTTATCCTTTCACATGCACACAGACGGGCTTTGAAGGATCTCGTCCAAAATCCGATACAGATCTATAAATTTGGTGTAAAGACCACATAGCAAATTTCATTCATCTAGCTTGCTCCATTTTTGAGTTATCTTGTTCACAGATTGACAGACAGACATAATTCCAAAATTGTTTTTCGGGTTTGGGAAAGTCTTAATAAGTAGAGATTCATCAAAATCTCGAGGTCAAATTTTCTTACCATTATAATACTTTCACCTTCTATTCTTCGTATACGAGACATTTTTTATAAAAAGCAATGTGAAAAAAAAAATCTACATCCTTGAAAGCGAATAACTGCAATTTAATTTTGTAAATAAAGAATGCAACTGAGAGTAAATTCAAAAACATTTGAAAATACTTTTAACCTTCCAGCGGGCGAGCTTACGCAAATTTTACGACATATCGTGCATCGTATTACATATATATCATGTTATTTTACAAAAAGAAATGCAACTTTTATTTATGTCATCTGTATTTATTAGCCTAATAGTAAACAATTATTTTATAAGTAAAATTGCACTTAAATATATAAAATAACGATATAAATATGTAATACGATGCACAATTCAAGTAGCTAACTTCATGTTTGAGTAGGATGAGACGTCACTTCCATTTTCATTTTGTAGGATGGGTATTGGATTCTAAAATTAAACCGACGCAACACACCTGGTGTGTATCACCTGATCATGAACTTATCTTATTGATTATGAGTGAATTAGGAACATAAATAATAAGTAATATTTTTAAGAGTTTGAAGTAAAAAATTACTACGAAAACGACTCTTTAATAAAAGTTTAATGCAATCAATGATGAAGGTATAATTTGATAATATGATGTGAAAGAAATAAAAAATTCTATTTTTTTTATTTGTAATCAGACGTAACAGTATGATTGCTAGAATAAATAATGTATTACTGACTACTAATTAATTAATTACAGAGATATCACATATTTTAACAATTACCTTAAAATTATCAGATTTAATAAAAAATAATTATTTGCTGCAGATTGTACAATCGTTCAAACAAAAAGGAAGTATATTTTATGAAAAAAATGCTCTTAAATCGTTTAAATGTCATTTTGAAGTAATATCATTCAGTTTTATGTAAATATTGATGAATTTTTCATTCTAGTTTTAAAATTTATGTTATTCAAAACAGTCAAAGTTGGGCGCACTTATGCAATCAGGAACCAACTTCAAAATACATGTTTTGATGTACAATGCCTGAATTATGCACAATATTATTGAAAAAAATTAAAATGCTGTCTTATTCCAAAACAATTTTGTATACCAAACAACACACACTTCCAACATCTAATATGCAGTAATGAGCCCGAAAAGCATAAAATGGTAGTTGGTTTCCAAATATAGATATAAAGATAGTCTTCAGTTTGTAATGTGAAGTTCTGCACATTACTAGGAGGTGCAAAAAGTTGTGTTTATAGAATTCGGCGTATACTGCATAAATTTTAACTAATGATATGTGCTCATATTTTGCAATGGAAACCTTTAAATTAACCATAAATATTTAAAATCCTAAAACACACACAATTATTATTTTGCCGAAATATTACTGGGAAAAAAAAGATCATAATGTACAGTTAAATCAGTGAATGAAGAACAGATTATGAAGAAAAGTGTCTTATTTGATAAGTAATAAGAAAACGAGAACTGTGCTTGTCAGCCTTTCCCCATCTTACCGGAATATGCTAGAAAACTTGAAAGATTCGCGGGCGATTAGTCACAATTATTTCAAAGATTTTCTCACCTACAAAAGAATAAAATTCCACATGAAAATAGTCATATTTTACCATGTTTAATTTTAAGAAGCCATTTTAAGTATTGTTTTGTTTATTTTTGTAGTAGTAGTCTTGTAACTGAACCTAATGGAAACGTTCTTTGAAACTTTTTCCTTTAGAAAATGCAAATGAGCAAAATGAAACTTTTAGTAAAAAGAAAATTCAGATATATAGAAGTCAACACTTGGAAAGACTTTTGAGCAATCTGGAATAATGTTGTTACATGATATGAAGAACTCGTAGTAACCGAATTACAAACAATAAATTAAAATAAAATTGTGCGCTGAACAAGCATTTTAAAATCTCATACTTTGTAAGTAATATGAATTCTTTCACTGAATAAAAATGATTAATACACAAAATTACAGTTTTATTATTTAGCATAAAAAATTTTATGAACCAGGTCGATTAAGCATAGTCAAGTTGAAGAGTGCTCTTACCGGCTTATGCTACACGAAAGAACGGGCTTCGAATAAGCATATATTTATATATTTCTTTTGGTTTTAAAAAACCAAATGGTTATGGAAACAGAATTACTAGATTCTCGATTTCTCCTCTTACTTTGATTTTTTTAAAAAAGTTTACAAAATAATAAGCGTTTCCAAACTCGCCGAAAAGAAAACTTTCCCGAGTTGTCATTTATAAATAAATATTTATTTTCTAAATTAAATTAATCTCTTATTCAAATAATTTTTTACTTTTTAAAGTAAAAATGAATAACTTTTTCCTGAATTGGAACCAAATAAAATTTTTAAATTATGAAACAATTGCGATTGGACGCGAAAGTATTTCAATTACATATTACACATAGCGAAAATGCTAATATATCAGATAAGTTTTTAATTTCTCTCATTGTTAACTAGTATTCACTGTGAAGTTGTTTTTATTCTTTTATTTTCAATAATAATGTTGCTTCTTTTCAGAGGAATAAGCATTTTAGAAACAGAAAAAAATGCTGTCACACTATTCCACTCATAAGCGCAAATATAATTGAAGTAAATTTTTTTGTTGCGATAAAGTTACCCGAATAGAAAAAAATCTGCCACTGATAAGTAAATTTGAAAAAAAAAGAAAAAAAAATGAATATATCGTATAATCCGTAAACAAAAAGCACATTTTCATAGAAAATAATCTAATGAATCGGGCACAAAATATGAAGAGATCGTCGTGTTTTTTTTTTTTTTTTCAAAAAAGATTTTCAATAACATTCCATTCGTATAAATATTTTAGACATACTAATAACCTCGACTTACCTTATTTTCATTAAAAAATAGCATGATACAAATCATATTAATATTCTTCACGCGGTCAGTTTTGTTAAGTCAACTGAAATAGAACAGCATGACTATAAGGTATTTAAAAAACTTTTTACGATAAAAATCTGAACTGGATTCTTGCATTTCAGAAATATAAAAATAACTTATTTTAATGCAGTCTTTTGAACCCAAAAATAATAACTGGTTTTTAATTTCGGATAAAAATAAATATTCTTCTCTATGGTCACTACCAGATAAATTTTTAATAATGTACAAACTTTTTTTTTTCAATATTTGCATCTTGAAAAAAGAATTCGAAGAAGGAAATTAAAGACTTATATATCTTCCAACATCAATACCAATTTTTAAAGAATGTTTCAAACAATGAGAACTACAACATTCTTAAATTTGTACATTCTCAAGTCAGTAAATAATGGACGTTATAAAAAAATTGTTCGTTAAAACCAAGTTCTAAATTCTTCACTAGATTATTATCATTATTTGAACCTTCATTTCAAAATTTTTCTTTAATAGAAAGTAGGGAAAATCTTGCGCTTTTAAAGTTATTTTAAAAACATTCAATTCAGTACATACCATTCGAGAAATAAAAAGCTAATGTTTTTCCGAAATTACGAATTTCTTTTGAAAGGAATTTATTATGCCAATAATTATTACAAATATATTCTACGAATAAGTAATAATAATTAAATAAAATTATCCGTCTCAAATTTCCAATTCTATAAATAGAAATAATATGATTCAAATCAAAAATAAATAAATAAAAGCATTTACAAAAAAATCAGGATGCCGATTTTTTACTTTTCTAGAATTCTTGCGCTTTTCTTTCATTTAACGTTCCACGAAAACTTTGCCTACGAGAAAATTCTAATGTGTTCCATTCTAGATGGCACCACGACCGGAAATTTTCTGAATCATCCCAACAACGTCAATTCTTTTCTTCGAGAAGATTCTCGCTCTTTCGTCCCGATCAATGTACTCTCTTTTCTCCCACTCAACTGCCATTCAAGCAGATCAAGGCGCTTCCAGAACATTCGAGTCTTTTCTATCCTAGATGGCAGCACGAGCAAGGTCATGGAGAGAGCGAGAAATTTCTCGATGCTTCTTGCGACTGCTTAAATATCCGCACGGAACGGTAGCGGAGCAGATTTGATTCAGAAAGCGAATCTTGAATTACGAGTTGTCACTGCGCTGTGCTACTTCTGTGAGTGAACGTTTGTGCTGTTAACTGCTATTTATTGAACTGAGTATTTGTGCTGTCAACTGCTATTTATTGGACTGCGTATTTATTTTGGTCTGTGAGTAAGAGACTGCTGAACTTCAAATATGCCGAGTGGCAAAGCTCCTGCAATTGGCATTGACTTGGGAACTACCTACTCCTGTGTGGGGGTTTTCCAGCATGGAACTGTTGAAATCATCGCGAATGATCAAGGCAATAGAACAACACCTAGCTATGTTGCCTTTACAGAAACCGAGAGATTGATTGGTGATCCTGCAAAATCCCAAGTTGCAATGAATCCTGAAAACACCGTGTTTGATGCCAAGCGACTCATCGGACGAAAGTATGACGATCCTAAGATCCAGCAAGACATGAAGCACTGGTCCTTCAAGGTTGTAAATCAAGGAGGGAAACCGAAGATATCCGTCGACTTCAAAGGTGAAAGAAAGCTCTTCAATCCAGAGGAAATCAGTGCTATGGTGCTAACCAAGATGAAGGAGACTGCTGAAATGTATTTGGGTCAGAAGATCACTGATGCTGTCATCACTGTTCCAGCATACTTCAATGATTCTCAAAGGCAAGCTACAAAAGATGCAGGTAAGATTGCTGGGCTGAATGTTCTCAGAATTATCAACGAGCCGACAGCTGCAGCCTTAGCTTATGGACTTGATAAGAACTTAAAAGGTGAGAAAAATGTCCTCATCTTTGATTTGGGTGGCGGAACTTTTGATGTCTCTATTCTAACAATTGATGAAGGCTCCCTGTTTGAAGTTAGATCAACAGCTGGAGACACACATCTAGGAGGAGAAGACTTTGATAACAGATTGGTAAATCATTTCACTGAAGAATTCAAACGTAAGCATCGTAAAGACTTGAGATCAAATGCAAGAGCTGTTAGAAGATTAAGAACTGCTTGTGAGAGAGCTAAACGCACATTATCGAGCAGCTCGGAAGCCAGCATTGAAATTGATGCTCTCTTTGAAGGCATCGACTTCTATTCCAAGATCACCAGAGCAAGATTTGAAGAATTGTGCATGGACCTCTTCCGCTCCACCCTCGAACCTGTAGAGAGAGCACTTAAAGATGCCAAGCTAGACAAAAATAGCATTCATGATGTAGTTCTTGTTGGAGGATCTACTCGAATTCCAAAAATCCAGAAAATGCTTCGCGATTTCTTCCATGGCAAAGAACTTTGCATGTCTATCAACCCAGATGAGGCTGTGGCATATGGTGCAGCAGTCCAAGCTGCAGTATTGACAGGCAGTACTGATGACAAGATCAAAGATGTATTGCTTGTTGATGTAGCTCCTCTATCCCTTGGCATCGAAACAGCAGGCGGAGTTATGACAAAGATCATTGAAAGGAATTCGCGAATCCCATGCAAGACTTCCCAGGTATTTACCACTTATTCCGACAACCAGCCAGGTGTTGATATCCAAGTCTACGAAGGCGAGAGAGCCATGACCAAGGACAATCATATGCTGGGCAGATTTGAACTTTCTGGCATCCCACCTGCACCTAGAGGAGTTCCTCAGATAGAAGTGACCTTCGACATGGATGCTAATGGAATCCTTAATGTCTCTGCGATGGATAAGAGTTCCGGCAACTCCCGAAGCATCACCATTACAAACGACAAAGGTCGTCTTTCTAAAGAAGAAATAGAGAGGATGTTGAATGAGGCCATGAAATACGAGAAAGAAGACCAAGAACAGAGGGAAAAGGTTGCAGCTAGAAACAGCCTAGAAAGTTATGTGTATCAGATGAAGCAAACTGCTGAATCTGCACCCGATGAAAAACTCGGCTCCTCTGACAAAGCAAAGGTGAAAGAAATCTGTGATAATGTCATTCGTTGGTTAGACAACAACACGCTGGCTGAAAAAGATGAGGTTGAACACAAGATGAAGGAGGTGCAATCAGAGCTTGGTCCCATTATGACCAAAATGCATCAAGCTGCAGGCGGCTTCAATCCTTCTGGTGGAATGGGACAACAGACCACAACAGGACCAGCTGGTGGCCCTACAATTGAAGAAGTAGACTAAACTATCTTAGAACTGGAGAGACTGTTAATTTTTATGTTCATCATTATTTATTTTAAATCCCCACATTATATGTGTGTGATATGATGTGTAGCTCTACCATGTACAGATGTTAATATCATGGACTGATGTGAGTATTGTCTTTAATCCTTTCTCTCAGCACATGGTGTTAAACTTGTATATAAATGTAAAGTAATTTGTGCCTTTTTATAAAGTTTTAACATTCCAATAAAATTTATTAAATTTTAAGTACTGTGTCTTGTGTTATTTACCTTTTTTGTTTTTAGAAATGTTGAATTCTTATTAAATCTGAGTACAGGTTAGTTGAAGCATAATAGATTTTGGCAAAAGATAATGTCATTCTGAGCATATGATTTTAACTTTTTAATCAGTGTTTGGAAATAAGAAATGTCATCTAATGGAGCTTAAAATTATTCTTTTAATTTGCAGTAAAAATCGTTCATTAAAATTATGAATTATAAATGAAAGCAAATATAAATATTTTAATACCAGAAATTGTACTTTTATGATGTAAATAATAATTTGAGTCTTAACTATACACAGAAGAGTGCTTATAATCCTTATTTATCCTGATTAAATTAAGTGTGAAAAGAGTTAAAATGTTGGCTTTTACAACTGTTGACTTAAAATTTTGTTGTGCAATATCCAGTTATTAAAATGAAATTCGAAAATTCTATGCTTGTTGATGAAAAAGTATAAGGATATTTTTTATGTATTTTGCTCAATATTTCATTAAATTAAAAATACTAAATAAAAAAAAAAGAATATTCAGAGTTATTTTAATGCCATGTAAGGAATAGTTTCTTTTATAGATTATAGGTAAAAAAAAAAAATCATACAGATGATAGAAAATATAATTTGTATTTTAACAACCTTTCCTATTTGTTTGATAAAGTTCTTTAATTTTCCTATATCTTAAGTATGTCAAGTTTAGGTATATTGAAATTTCAAGCATAAAATACTTTGATAGAATATCTTTGGTTCAATGAGGCTTCAGCAATATTTCCTTATTTTGGAGATTGATATTGAAGTTTAAGAATTCATTTAATTGTTAATAGAACTTCATGATGCATATCCAGGTTGATGAATAATGCTTGATAAGTTGTTATTAAAATTGAACTAATCTTTGTTTTACATTACCTGTTGGTATATTATTATCTTGCATAAACCGTATAATTGTTTGTTATAAAAACTTAATTTGTAAATCATATTGGGCATGAAGCTTATCTATAAATATGATAAAGTTGGAGTTCCAGAGTGAAAAATCTAATTTCATACATGGCTCATCTTAAATTATAGGTTTATATATCATTCTTCAGGCTTTAAAGGTGAACTTATTTTTAAAATTTTTGATGTATGCATGATGAGTAAAAAGTATTCAAACAATAGATATTTTACTATAAGTTCTTTTTCACCATGCAATAAAACCTAAACTATCTCTTTTCAAGGATTTGTCTGATCTATATCTGCATATTTTCCCAACTTAACAGAAAATAAGAAACACTGTTCCAGATTTTTATATTGTATAAAATTATTTATGTGCATGGCTAGGATGTTTCTAGAAAATATTTTTTATATACCGTGAATTTTTATTCATTTACTAATATTAAATTACTAATTTTTTCAGTTACTTACTTCATTTACACTCTTATTTATTTTTTGAACTGAATAACCAATTCTGTAGTGTTCAGGATTAAAATCTGATATTTAATAATATTTATACATGTTTCTTTGAATAGATAATTTCTTGTATTATTTACTCATTTTTTATAGTAATGCATGAAGAGGATAGATGACTTTGGAAGCTATTTTGACCAAAAATTGCAAAATTAGCATGAAAAGTTTCAGAAGTAGAGCTTGTCTTGTAAAATTAAAAAGAAAAGATTGATTAGTAAATTTATCCTAGCCTTTCTTTATATTTATATTGAAAATGCTGAAATATGATTCCTTACAGAAAAATGTATTTTTTAGTATAAAACAACTTGCATCGCATGACTCGAATAGTTTCCGATTTATTTAATTTTGTTTTATACTGTATTCCAGATCAAAATTCATTCATCATTGTAAATTATTTGCTTTCTTTCGTAAATGCAGCCCCATTAGCTCAAAGATATTATACAGTCTATTGATGATCTTAAATTCTGTATAATATCATGAAGATATTGTAGAGCATCTTGTGTTATTTAGGTAGTTTCATGCAAGAATTACTGTTCATTTAAAAAGTTAATAAAAGTGTAATATTCATAATACTATTTTGTTTGCTACACAGCATTTTAAGTTAACAATTAAGCTTTACTGTCATATTTATATCTTTAAATAAATTTATTTATTTATATTTCATGTTTTCATATTAATTGTACAGAAGATTCGTATCTCAGAATGGAAATAAGAGGCAACAATGAAAATTTATATTTTATTTTTAAAATGACATTTTTTGAATAATATAGGGAATGAATACCTTTCCACATTTGTAAACTGATGTACACGGAAGTAATTCTGGATCAATTCTAGCTTCATTTTCTAAATTATACAGTGGAACTATTTTTTAATTAAAATTTCAACTTCATACGTAATTTACATTTTTTTCCTGGTCCCCTATTAAAATATCATCTACAATTGGTATTTAATTTAGTTAATTTGAAAAGTTGTTTTTATTTAACTAATGTACACAAAACAGAAATATGTCCATATCTTGTGTCCTCAGTGATCTTGAATGTATAAATTTTTAAACCACTTAATTCTCTCAAAGACTTCGCTATTGTAATATATTCATTTGAACAAAAAGTAATAAACAAATTCTCATTTTTAAAAAATTTGAACATCTTAGATGTCAGTTGTAGTTTATTTTGTTTTATTTTGCAATGCTTAGGAATGATAGTCTTTGCAACTAAAAATCCTAGAACCTCCTCCAATCAATCAAATGTGCAATGCTGTTTTCAAAGTGTTGTATACTATTTGTTAAAATTTAAAAATTTGTCTTATAATTTTGTTGATTAAAATTACTTAATGTATATATATTAATTAAGTATTATTTATTAAAACTTATTAAAAATAAATCTTTACTGTCATTTTTAGTTTGAAATTACCATTTTCTCTTGTTTGAGATGAGATATTTTTAGACCCAGTTTGAATTTTGTGATCCCGTCAACTTCAATTTAGTCAAATTCCACTGTATTAAGGTTTAATTGTAAAATAATAAGCAAGAAAATGAACCAATTATATAAACACTATGAATTGCAGTTTGAATAAACTTGTTCATAATTTATTTACTTCTGAAAAATTTCATATCCTGCAAAATTTAAATATGTAAATAACCTGTTGATCAACTCTGATTAAACTATTTTGCTGATTCTGATCAACTATTTTATTTTCATCTTAAATCTTAGTAATGCTTTAATAATGCAGACTGGATAAAGTTTAAAGATTATATTTTTGAAGATTTAAAAAATTAGAAACTAGATTCTTTAGAGCAAAACAAAGATAAATGAAAAATTCAAAATGTTAGAAAAATAAATTTGAGCAATAAGATAAAACAATATGCAGAACAAGAAACATTTTTAGGGGAGAGGAGGGGGAGGGGAACCTTTCAACAGTTAGAATTTCTCTCCAATGGAACTGCTATTTGGTCAGCTGATTGGTGGATAATCAAGTTTAGAACATCTTCTGGCAATAGGTTTCATTCCATTTCTCAAACCATGTGCTTTGCTATGGAATGAGATCTGATTTGAGACCTGCTAAGTAAAAACTGAAATTTCTGTTCATCACTGAATTTTTCTTACTTACATATTCATTGAGATAAGTATTTATTCACCAAGTTAATTAAGATTTTCTGCATCTAAAAATACTTTAAACTTAATGGCAGCACATGGGGCACCTTTCAACAAACACACTAGTAAAATGCATCCCTCATATTAAGGAAGATTTAACTAAATAACTTTGAGACTTGGGCAAGATGGTTTCAACTTGTATAAAGAAGCATAATAAGCCAGAAGAAAAAGCAATTTCAAAGGCTATGGAAGCAGTTCAAGATGACATGTCTCTTAGAATAGCTGCAGACCTATATGGAATTCCTTATTCTTCCTTAATTTATAGATTTAAAATAAAGTAAAACGATTGGTCTTGATGATAGCATGACATTGAATACTTCATCCAACTGCTTTAACTCCAAGTATACATGCCAACAAGTTTTTACCACAGATCAAGAAAGCATGCTTTGTGATTTTATTATTAAATGTTCAAATATGAACAATGGTTTGATTTACAAGCAAGTATGACAGCTTGCATATGATTATTCAAAATGCCTGGGTTCAAGACATTTTCACTCCAACTATTTGGAATGAAAATAATATAGCTGTAATTCACAGGTTTAAGGGTTTTTTTAATGAATTGTCGGAATAATTGGGCCATTTTAGTCAAAACTGAGAGAAAACTGGAACAAACAATGAAAACAAGAAAAATTAAATTAACCTAAAATCAGATATATTTTGTTAGATAACTTTTTTTCTGTACATTTGTCATTTTTCAATAAAATTAATGTTTATTTGAGTGAATTGAGTTATTTGTTGAAAGGTGTCCCATGCCATGTTAAGAAATGCTCCATGCCCATTTCAGCAGATTTAGGCTTCAGTTGAAATGCATAATTTCACCTTTTAGTTATGGCTAGGAACTCTGATACAAAGCTTATTAGAAACCTAAGATTCTGTTGTAACTAATGATGCCAAAGACTGAAATAAAAAATATAAACTTTCTGAAAAAATGAAGTTATACTAAAAATTGTTGAAAGGTGCTCCCCTACGGATTTTTTAAAAGTATAATTTGAACTGAAATTATATTAAGAAAATTTGCAACACAAATGGAATTATAGGTTCATTCATAATTTTCCCTTATTTTGATCAGATTATTTCCTTTTTATTTTAATATTGCGTTGAAACTGATTCATCAATCAATGTATATTTGAAAGTGCTACAAATAGGCTGCAAAACGACATTTTGCAGCGTAAGTACCTTGATAAAAAGCTAGAATATATGTTTATATATTGTGAGAAATAAAACCGAATTGAATATGTTTCTTAAGAAATATTTGATTAATATATAAGGTGACCAACCTTTTCCAATGAAAAGGAGGACACAAATAAATTGAAAAAAAAAAATATCGTAAATAAAAGAAATTTTTTGTTCATTGCAACAATAATACAGAATACACTAATATGATAAATACATAATAAAAACATTTGAACGTTTTAAATTGTTAATTACGCATACATGCCTATTAATTATTATTTAAATGAGCACTTTTCCATTAAAATTTTTGTCAATGTATCATCTTCTAACAATATATTGGAAATATCTGAACAGGAAATATCCTTCATAGTTAATTTAACGGCAAGAGCTGAGGCTAGAGTAGAGTCAGGTCCGCGCCTAGCCTAATCGGCGCCGTCGTGCAAATGGCCTGATGAGCGCCTTTATGCAGTGGGGATATTAGGGGAAAATGGCTTATGGTTAACACTTGACCTAACTTAACCTAAAAGCTTAAAGTTAACACTTGCCCAGGATGCGTAGTGAGAAACTGCTGCAAAAATTAAACACCTTAGACCCACGTATTTTCTAAGCATATGTTTTCTGTTTCATAATAATGCATAGTTTTTATTGAAAAATTTAAAAAAAAATATGTTTTTTTAAAACTTTATATATGTGCTATTTTAATTTTAATATTTATTTCTGTATTTGCATAACGTCTTCTATTGTAAAATAAAGGATGTATTTTTCGTTTGACAAAAAAATAAAAATGATAATACAAATTGTCATTATCAAAAAATTAATTCTACTTTTTTAAGATTAACAATAAAAATCTTTGACTTTTTTCATTACCAGTTGATTTGCCCCTTCGGGATAACCATTCCATTCCGGATGCCCATTGAGGGAGCGGAAAAAAAGTTCAGTCAACGAAAAGTTTGAAAAAAACATAAAATCGTATAGTTTTGAAAACTGGTGCACATGCTTGCGAGAGGCTTCTTTTGAACATACTACTAAAAGTCCCCTGTCCTGAGGGAAGAGCTCGCGCCGGCATCTTGGATTTCATCCCTCTTTTTTTAGTTTTTCTTGAATATCTCGAATTCTCTCATTTACTATTCAATCTGAAAATTTAATGTAATCAGCAAATTAAAGAGCTTAAAATTCCCTAAAAATTCATGCCTTTATTTTCTACTATCTTTAATAGTTTCCGAGCTAATGGGTCTCAAAGTTGGCCGCCGTATTGGATTTTATCCCCCTTTTTAAAGTTTTTCTTGAATATTTCGAAAACTATTTAATTTTCAAATCGCACGTGATACAACAGATTAAAGAACGTAAAATACTCTACTAAAGAGTGTTTTTATTTTATTTTTATGGTTTTTTTTATTTATGTTCTTCTGGGCTTCAAAGTTTGCTACCATTTTGGTTTTTATTCCCCAATTTTTTAGTTTTTCTTAAATATTTCAGAAACAATAAAAACTAGAGAAAATAAAAGCATGTATTTGTAAGGAATTTTTTTATCATTAATTTTTTTGTATTACATGTAATTGAAAATTGAATAATTTTTGAGATATTTAAGAAAGACTTAAAAGTAGGGGAGGGAATTCAAGATGATGGTAGAGTTTGAGACCCATTATCTCGGAAACTATTAAAGCTAGAAGAAAAATAAAAGTATGTATATGTAGGTATTTTCACGATCATTAATTTGCTGTATTACTTGTACTTGAAATTTGGACAGTTTTTGAAATTAAAAAAAAAAGACTAAGAAAAGGGGATGAAATCCAAGATGGCGGCAAACTTTGAGACCTATTATCTCAGTAACTATTAAGAATAATAAATGCTGAATTTGTAGGGAATTTCTTGCTCTTTAATTTGTTATATCAATTGTAATTTGAAAACTGAATAGTTTTCGAGATATCCAAGAACTAAAAAAGGAGGGATGAAATCCAAGATGGCGGCGAGGTTCGGGACCAGGGATTTTTAGTATGTTCATCAGGAGCCCAGTAAATGTGTATCAATTTTCGAAACTATACGATTTAATGTTTTTTCACCCCCATTTTAGGCGTTCCTTGACTGGACTATAAGCGTTATCTTAACATGTGTTAATCCTTGGATCTATCTCACCCTGTATTCCTTCCCCGAATTTTTCTCTTTCGTTGGTTTTTTTTCTAGATACATCCGGTATTCTTTTCTTGATACATCCAGGAAACAAAGCTTCATGACTATACTTCTGATTTATCGTATACTAGCAATACGCGCACGGCGTTGCACGTGGAATCAGGAATTCAACAAAATGAAAAAAAAAAAAAACCTCCCACAATGACATGAAAAAGTTCCTGAAAATAAAACAAAATATACACATTATTGATTTTCCCGCTTATTTTTCTTCGCGATAATGCCATTTCAATTGTGGAAAAACAATTTCGGATTAACATACAGAGTACGTTAATCCGAAACAATATTAAAAAATTGCAATGTGAAAATGATTATTATACTGCCATTAAAATATGCGAGACATAAACACGTTAGGACACTGCCGAACGCACGGCGTTGCCCGTCGAATTAGGACTTCAACAAAATGATAAAAAAAAAACCGCCCACAATGACATGAAAAAAATTGGAACATGAAAATGATTATTAAACAGCAAGCAAAATATAAAATCGAATCCGAAAATAATAATCGAAGTCGTTCATTCAGTTTTAGGTTATAACGTTGCCTGCGCTCTGCACCGTCAGCCAATGAAATTGCCTACAACGTTCCGGAAAAATGTTGTGGGAGGGAGCTCGGTAGATAAAAATATCTTTCAACTGACCAGGGAAAAATTAATTAAAAAAAAAAACGGAAAAGATATTTTAACCATTTTTGTTTTAAATCCGACAGATCCGTTGCAGTTATAAGCTGAAAAAAAAAAAAAATTGAAAATAATAGTGTTATTAGAACGTTGAATGCAGCAAATTTAAAAACAAAAATAAAATTTAGATGGCAAAACTGATTATTTTTTAAAATTGTTCGTTCTATCCGATGGTGCATGGATTGTTTTTCAACGATCATTAGGAAAGATACTACGGCCGTAAACGTGCCAAAAATGACCCCAAACAGCACAAAACATTAAATAAAAAATTTTCTAGCTTAAATTTTAAAATTCCAGTTTCGAGGTGCATTCAGACACCATTACGACTACCTGTGTGCCAAATTTCATGGCTGTAAGTGCGATAGATTCGTCTGGACATCGCAGACAAACACACACGCACACAAACATGGCCTTTTATAAGTATATACAACTTCTGGGCAAACAAAAACTTCTCGAGAAAATTAAGCACTTTGTAAAGACCCTTTTGTAAAAACTAAGCACTTTTAAGGTGCTTAAAAATGGTTTTCAAATTTAATTTTTTAAAATTTAAATTAATTAATTTTTTAATTTTTCAAATTTTATATGTCAAAAAACTTCAAAGATTTATCCTATCGCAGTTTTTAGCTATAAACAACTGACAAAAAATATTCAAAGGCATGAAGACATTTGAAGACCCTATTGCGTTTACTCACTTTGCTTCAAAAATGTAGCGATAGATTTCGAAATGCGTTGGTTAATATGATCATTTTTGATGAGATTCGTTTCCTGTTTTTATTGGCGGGATTATGTAGGGAGGGGAACAAGAGAGAGCAGTTTCTCCTCCACTCTCTTCCCCTTCCACCACTATTGGCAGTTGCCATACCAGTATTTGGATTTCCTGACTTTTTTCCCCTTCAGATTTTCTGAAAGAAAACATAGGATATTTTCGAAGAGAAATTGAAAGATGTGTTGCACATCGCCACAATACCAACAGATTGCTAATTCTTTTCAAATTTGGTCCTTAGAAATTGCATAGGCGAGATAGGTGAATGCATAAGGGATGGGATTGCCTCCCACTGAACCTGCTAGTTCATTTTGATTTTTGTGTGAAAAAAATTAATGTTTAAATACTTCATATAGTAGCTCAAAGCATGAGAGGAGAATTTCTTGTCCCAATATAAGAATTTGATAATACTTTTGAAAAATTTGGTTGGGGAATTGGAGAATCTACGGTATATGAATCTGATGGTATTATTAAAAAAACTACTCTAGAACGCCGAGTTAAATTAAATAGTCGAAATTTTATAAATTACATAAATAATGGGAAATTTTTACCTCCCCAATATTTGAACTAGGAATCGTTATCTAAATATTATTTGTTGATGATTACTAAGAGAAAGTTGGAAAATTCGTTGCGTGGTCTGAAATTTGTATTTGGTTCAGCGAATTATTTTTTTCTTTCGTTCTGTCATAATTCTTAGTAAAACTTAGTGGAAAGGTTCCTACCCTTTCCAGTGTATATTTTATCGTTTAAGTATTAAATCAATTATTTCATAGAATACCTTAACTGACTTTATCAGCTATTTCATGAAATAACTAGATATTCTATGAAATAACTAAATTATATATATTAACGGTAACATATGTACAAAACAAAAGAACACGCTTGTGATTAGAGAGTTGAAATATTTAGCTTTTAAAATATCACCAACAAAGTGGAAGGATGTAAAAGAGCGCAAGTGCTTGCTTTCCCTATATTTGAATCTGATACTTAATTTTAAATTTTGTTTCAGATAACTTGGTGAAAAAAGATTATTTCAGTGGAAGTAAAATTTCGCAATGGCACAAAATGCTCATTATTACAAACTAGAAAATCACCCGTCATGGTTTGACGGGTGCAAATTGCCTCTTCATTCGAGAGATTTCTCGTCAAATTTTACGTGTTTAAATAGATATATATGCGAGAGAAATGATTAACATTGGTTGAAAACAAATAATATAAACATACGTTTTATGACAGGAAATATTTTTTTAATTTACATATTTCTTTATTCAAAAAACTTCCTGGCAAACAGCATTCCGAGTGAAGTATTTTTCGTTGTTTAACAATTTTATTACAATTCAATAACTCGAAATTCTCAGCTTGTCAAACGTAAGTCAAAAGTTAAAATTTCAAAGGAATTCTTTTTCGAAATTCTAATCAAAACAAAGCACTTGTCTGCTTGTCAAACGTTGCCAAAAAATATTATCAAATTATATCATCACGATTGCAATAAATAATCAGATCCATCGTGGCGTCCAAACTATATCACGCTCATGGTATACCACTGACGTAATTTACTACTTTCTACTAAAAAACGGAAATTAATTTGAATTATAGGATTAATATAATTTAAAATTTATCGGGAACTCATACCGAGATAAATTTTATATCAATGGATAGAAAATTTTATTTCACTATTTTAGAGCTATTAAATTTGAAATTAGAACGACAATTACTCTTTTAAATTTAAAATTACTGAAATTTAGGTTCTCTAACAATGAAATAATGCTGTTTAACGTCTCGCAGCGCTATGGCGCGAGTTTTATTGCTGGTGACGTTAGAGCGTTACCGAGTGACAGATCTGGGCTATTATATTAGTAATAATTCGTAGGATTCCTTTTACTTCATGATATTTAAAACCTCTTCTGAAAGGTAAATTATAGTTCAATAAGACAATAACACTATTTTCAAATAAGAACAACATGCATCAAATCTGTAATGTCCTGAATAAATTCCCATTTCATTAACTTACAAAAACTGCAAGATAAACCAACATTTTTATATACTGCATTCATTTAACACTTGCTCATTTTTACAAAACGTTCACACCGAAATCTAGTTTTGAATCTTTTCACAGACTTTGATCCAGTTAATTCAGGTGAAAAGTTTCTATTAAGCAAATCATTATCCTTTTGGCTCCTTCAGTAATCGCGTTTTGAGGTACCGAGATGTAAAGTCGATTTTTCAGCAACAAGAATCCTCACGCTGGAAAAACAGCTTCTCAGGGGGAGAATGAATGGAAAAACAACATTACAGATGGCGGCCACTAATAAATCGAACTTCTACATACTTCTCACTTTTACGTTTTTGCAGTTAATAAGTCAGTATCAAATAGGCCTAAATCAGTCTTATTTTTGTTCAGTCTGAAACTTTATTGAGCAGAGAAAGTTTATTGATGATACAGGCAACGACTTTTCTTTGATATAGGAACATTTTGATTTAATAAAAAAGATGTCATTATCAAGGAATTTCTATTTCTGAAAAAATTTCGACACATAGGAATTTTGAAACAACTAAATAATTACATGCAATTACTGGTTTTGAAGGAACAGGTAAAAAAAAATTATGCATTTCATTTACACGAAATTTTGTTTAAAATAAAGAATTAAAATTTTCTCTTCTACTGTAGGTTGCTGTATTGGAGATAAAAAAGAATCCTTTTATATGGGTATAAAAATTACAAATACTGGTAGGGAAATAAGTATAAATATGAATGTATTACCAGAAAGGAATTTTTTGAATTATTCTTTTTACGAAAATAAATAACATTTTTCGACGAGGATGAGCCAGAACCAGTGGCGAATCCAGGGGAGGGGCTATCGGGCTGCAGCCCCCCCCCCCCACCAGAGCTAAACCAAAATTCTTGATTTAATTTAAAATCACTACAACTGTTTGATCTTCATTTTCATTTTAAAAGAATAGTAATAAAATCTTGACAACATTGCTTTCTGACTTGACAGGCTCGAAAATTTTCCTACTTTTTTAGTCATTCCACTTGCACTTGCGCGGTCGAAAATATTTTTGGTCAGCTATTTCATTGTATTTTTTATTAAATTATCGAAAATATTGTAGTGTTCTTTATTATTCTTATAGTCAGGAGAGGAAAGCCTGTAAAGTTAAAGTGTTTTGGTTTATATAAGCCATGAGGTTTGACATTCGTCACTACGATACAAAATTTTTATGACCTCAGCCCCCCCAACCATACCCGAATCCTGGATTCGCCACTGGCTGAACTGATGTTGTGTCATAAGATGAAATTTTTATTCTTACAACATTGAATTGATGTGCATTTTTTATAAAGAGTAGAGTTTAAAAAACAGGGAATTGAACTTTTTCTATATAAAATATGCATTGTCACATATTAAAGGGATATTCATTTTATTCTATGGTCTATTAAATAAATTTTGAACTTTTAGATTTTCGGGGATTTAGTAATTTGGAGGAAGTGACAAAACAGAAGACCGATAAGAGAAAGGACGTAGAAAAGAATGTCATTAAATGCTTGAAATGATTATAAATAAGCAATAAACGGAGTGATGCTGTTGAATGCATGTGTTTATTCCCCGTTTTTTTTCCCATGAAATTTTGAAATATTTATGATAATTTTTATATTTCTTAGCGCACTTTTCAACAATTTTCGTAATATAACTTGTGATAATTTTGTTTTTAAGGCATTTTTATTTGTATCAGTTCACAACAAGAAAAAAGTATAAAATTAAAAATAATTCCAAGTAAATGGCTAAAGGAAACACATCTCCTTAAACAATGGCATAGAAGTTCTGAATGTACTGTGTTGCATTATGTGTTAGCACCTGAAATGCCGACTTCACGGAGAGAGAGAAAACTACTAATTTAGAGGAATAAATTTGGATTATCAGGCTGCAGGGCATGTCTCTTCTTTACTGACAGCACTTTTCCCAAGTTTATGTGTGGTGTGGGCACTCACTGAGGACAAAAAGGCGGAATGCAGATGCCGGTAGAATTTAGGTCGGAAACTGTTGCATCGAACGAACTATTAGGAACCTGTTCTTAGCATTGGGGTTAATTTTTCCTATCTGGATCTGTGATACTATAAAGTTTCAGCATACTAATGTTAATTAAGTTATATGGAATAGCATTTCTCGCCGTGGAATTTCATCACTTAACCAGCAAAACCATCAATTCTTCAACTTATACAAGAGGAAGCGAAAAAAATGAATTTTCACTACCAATAACGAATATGGTGTATTTTTTTTTTCGCGTTTTAAAAAAACGTGTACAATCTCTATGTTCATGCCAGATTGAAAAAAAAAAATCGCCATATTTGTTATTGGTTGAGAAAAATTCAGTTATTTTTTCCTCTTGTAAAAATTGGAAAATTGAGATAGGTGGTGTAGCTTGTTGAGCGAAGGTTTGAGTTATAGTCAAGTCAGTTACCTCAATCCTACTGTGGATTTTCAGATTTAATTATAATAAATTTCTATATCGTTCTTTTATCTGGGAACTTTGATTATGAAGAGAACCAGTTACCAAGTTTTTGAGCCAGGATTGTAAAGTCTTCACACTTTTTTTCCCCTTTCAGCTTGCCTCTCCCTGGGCTCGGCGTCCATCTTCCTCATGCACCTGTTAAAGAAACTGGAGAAGTACCACGACCAACGGACTCTGGAAGACCTCAAAATCCTGGGCATGATTACGAGTGTCGCATCAGGAATCTCACTCGGAGTCTACACCATTCTCGCATTTTTCTACAAACAGTGTAAGTCTCTGTGGCACATAAATAGCACGTTTTAACTTTCTCGCATGCGAAGTACAGAAAATATTATAACCGCCAACAAATTCGAGCTTGAGATTTGACGAATCTCTACTAGGATTGGGTTGATACCCGGTTTTGCTTTATCAGGTGCAGGGTGATGCCGATACTCGTATGTACCCGATATGGCCGGTAACCGATCCATTCTCCGTTGGAACCGAACTGGATAGTCGGCAATCGGATACGAGATTTCTGCCTTTTGTGACGCTATTAACATGCGTTGGATAAAATCCGTCAACGGGTAGATTGCTTGTCTGCCTGTGCAAGTGAGCATGATAACTGAAAAACGCAGTGGGATAAATAAATGAAATTTAGTAAGTGCTTTCGACATTAAATTTGTAGATCTGTATCAAATTTAGGAGAAAATTGATTAACGGGAAGAGGTGCAGTTCCAAAATCAATAACAATATCCCGTTTTAATATTTTTAGAATGTAATTATCAGTTAATCATTAATTAAATTAAAATTTTGATTCCGCACAAGAGGCGCCACCTGGTAGTGAGTTTGAGAAGTTCAAGAATAAAAGGTAGAAAATAATTAAAATAAAAAAATTCTGCTTCTTAGGCACACTAATAAAGAAGTGTTTTGTAAAAACTTTTTAGTTAAAATTATAATGTTTATTGTCAACAAAAGGTGTCTTAATTTTCCGAAAATAACCGAAACCCCCATCGCTACTTTTAAGCTGTGCCTTATTTTAATTGTATATATCTACTTTTTCAGCTTTCAATTTGCACGGCGAGAATTTCTTTTCTTCTGCTGTCTTCGCCGGCATTTGCTTGGCCACCAGCGTAGAGCTCTACATAGTGGCGCAGTGGTATCAAAATGCTTTAAACGTAAGTACTCTTGGTTTCAGTGAATCATGATTACATTCGTTTTATCTATCGGTTCTGTAGATATCTTTTTTTCACAATCGCCATCTCTTTGTCATAGGCTAATGATATGGCTGCACGGGTAGCAGCAATGGAAATAAATTCTTATTCTCTTCGACCAACAACGTCTGCAGTGATGAACTAAACGCCCGGGAATGGCTGCCATGACTTCCTAGTGGATCCTACAAATGGAAGTGACCATTTTTTCCCCTAAGAAACATCATTATCTACGAATTTAATGTCTCAAGATCATGATGAGCGAATAGAACTGACTCTGTTCTTCACAACTGTATGAAAGTGCCTTTCAAAATTGGTGAATTTAAATTCCTCCAAAGACATTTGCTGCAACGGAAAATATAACCCGTTTGAAATTTTGCTCTTACCAGGACTTGGGTCTGTAATCTTCGGATCAACACCTAAATACTTCTTCTTAAGTTCTCACGTTAGAATTTTATCGCCACTTTAACATTGAATAAATAAATAACGGAGAGGCAACATCTACCTTGGTCCGAAACAAGATGCATGCTAAATTGAATTTAAACCCACAGGAGCTTCAAAACTTTCTTTTGTACGAAATTTTTATCTCCTTGTTAAGTTCTTTAAATTTAAATATTTTTAACTGATCGCCACAACCAAGAGCGAGACAAATGATAGAACTTACATTCCATTTCAGAGGGAATAAGTTGTCTTTATTTATTAGTCCCTGTCTGAAGGGCACTTCATACTGTAGTTTTGTCTCACCCTAACGAAAAACATCAGGTTTTGATAATCGAGATTAAAATTCGCGTCAGTAACAACTCAAATTGGCAGTAAAGCAAAAGCTACGAGGCGTTTTATTAGACAAATCAAATAGACCTGAATGTGGTTCTAATGTATTTTAGAGTAGTATTTGTATCTGCACAGAATTTAGTTCCAAGCAAAAATAATTGTGGCGTTCTGCATTGTAAGATTCTATATTTGAAACGAAAGTTAATCATTAGATTATGCGTTTTGCTTTAGCTCTAATATCCATACAAACTAATGTTGTGTCATCCACCTATGATTTGGTCGCTCGTATCTTTCAGCATTCAGTCAATTTGAGTTGTCATTAATCATAAAGAAACCTACTGAACATTCCGAATTCAAATTCTGTAATATCAGTAGACAAGTAACAAAACAGTGCAATATTCTTAAAAGTTATTTATCCAGTGGACGAATGACACGACTATACTTGTTCATTCAACTAGGCGATATTTGTTTAAACCAAATTATTTCATATAATCAAGTTTGAAAAGAAAAAATAGACATAAAATATATTCAGATTCCTATACTGTAACATACTGATACTTCAACTGAAGTTGTACTGACCTAAATAGTTAAGGAAAACTGTAACTGAAAATACTTTTTTATTTTATTTATAAGTTTCAAAGAGAAATATATAATTAATATTTTGTTGATGATGTTCACAATATGAGAAAATTTCATGTTAATAAAATTATTATGCTACTCAAATACATAGCAAATTTTAGATTATTATTGAATTAACTTATTGAGAGAAATTTATTATTGTTCAGAAATTTGTATTCGAATAGCAGATATATTTGAAGAGATCAGGATGCTAAAAAGAAAATGAAAATCCTGCTTAAAAATAATATATATTTTCGTTTGTTATTGCAGTAGCTTGTGCATATCGCATACTGCCATGAAAAATATTCGTACAACATAAATATTTCCATTTATTTCTTGAAAACTTACGAATTTATTCATTCAAATTTTTGTATTTTTTTTTGTTTAGTTTCTATTTTTTCAATAAAGTAGTTATAATATGTTATATTCAGCCATTCTTATACTGAATTAGTTCAACAACAGACACACAAGATTGCTCCCTATATCTTGTTAAACTCTTAGCAGATACACAAAATTAAAAAATCTGAAAAAGTTGCTCCGTATATCTTGTTAAACTCTTAATTAATCCTTTGAGAACCTTCGGGTTGGGAAATGTCGGCCAGATGGAACCCACATGTTTTCCGTGAGGCCATACTCAAAAGGTTAAAGATGACAGAGAAACAAAAGTTGCAAAGGCTGAACAGTTTTTCAAGAATATTAATACTGAAGACGAATTACACCTTCAGTAACTCCAGTAGTCTTTATAATCACAACCCAACACTGTACGAAATTTTATACAAGAAGTAAATAATTTTATCATTTAATTATTAAATAACTCAAAATTAATTTCAAAACAGGCAAAAATGGTAGCAGTGAAATTATGAATTACTGTACAATGTAGGGATTAACTTCTCTAAAAGAAGCCTGATTGCCTCATGGAAGGCATTTTTTTCATTAATTATAAAAATGTAAGTACATATAAATTAAAACAGCCTTATTAAATGCAACAAATGCTAGCAATATCAAATGAAAAATTCATGACTGTAAAATGTCAGATTTGTTTCAGCAGTTTATTCTATTTGCACCAAGATGGCACAAATAAAATTTTTGAATTTTTTCACACTAACACTTTAGTAAAAATGTTAAGTGTTTAACACTTTTTAAAAGAAAGAAGACAACAAAATAGAGCAACATTTTTGGTATTTATTTACATGCTTGCAAAAAAAAGAAAAGCAGCAATTCAAAAAAGTGCTACAAATTATTATTAGTAGTAGGCATTATTTTGTTCCCAAAATCTTGTTCTTTTGCATTGAAAAATAAGCATATTGAATCAATAAATAAGAGTCAATAATACAATCTCACTAAGTAGATAACACTGAAGTGATGGAAGTAATTATCATAAAACTAAATGAAAAAAAGATATACAAGATATGATGTTTATTATATAACAGTATGAGGGGAATTTTTTTTATAGTTTTATTTTATATTACTTCTATATTATTTATGATGAGGACTTCGTAAGCTTATATTCGCAATCATGAATTTAATATTTTTAAAGAGATAAATCTTTTTTCTTAAAAATCCTATACCTGACAAATGAAATTTAAAAGCTAATTGTAAAAGTTATACCCCAGATCGCAAGTTTAAAAATAATAATAACAAAGAAAGAATAATAAGAACTGCACACAGTTATGCATTCATGAGCTTTTTTATTATGGGGTCATTGTTGCAAATTGTACCTGAATATGTGATGAAAAAATATGTGAATCATGAAAAAAATGAAATTATGTTTCTTGCAAAGAGCTTATATAACAACAAAATGGCACTTTGGCACTAGAAAACAAATTAAGTAAATTAAAAAACAACTTTTAAGTATATAAAGTACAAAATGATTTACACATCAAAAGTAAAATTATTTGTTTATAAACAAAACAAGAAAGTCTTTATTGAGAGTAGTACACACAGATGTATGTAGACTGGAATTTGAAATAAAAAACACATGATTTCATAATGGAATGGAAATTTTCATTACAAAACATATAAATATCTACATGTATTAAAATGAAAAGGAAATGCAATGAAACAGTTTACTCTTTTTTTGAGTAAAAAAATCGATCATCTAACAAAAATTAAAAAGCGAGTACAGTAAAACTTGAGTAACCGTCACTCGTTTAACCATCAGTTTCTGTTATCTGACATCATCCAAAAAATATATATCAACAAACAACCAGACATCTTTGCTCAAAGACAGAGAAGGAGATCATGGATAATTTTTAAGTAATGTATGTTTATAGTATTACAATACATTTCTGCACATTACTACATTTATTGTTATCATTTTGTAAAATTAAATAAAATATGCATGTTATTCACTTTTAAAGGACTTTATTTTTGTTTGCATCCCAAGCCAGCAGTGAAACCACGTTACTGTACATATGTATTAACGAATTTCTGTTATCTGTCACAGCCCTGGTCCAGACGGTGAGGGTTAATCAAAGTTTTACTGTACAGTTATTTTGTATATTAAGACTTCCACCCATTTGTTTAAGCTGTGTCACTTTTGCATCTAGGCGAAATTAGAGGAAATTATGCAATATAAAGGCAAATATGAATGAATTTCTTCTAACCTGGAAAAGAGTTATATTCGTTCCTTTGATACCAAAACAATGCAGATTTACTGTGGTAAATAATAAAATATACAGATAGTATTATTAGAGAGAAATATAAACTATGTCAAAAGAGAAACCTTTGAGCAATTCTACTAATCTGTGGAAGACTTTCTGAATGATCATTTGCTCTTTCTTATGCAGAATTTTCCACAAAAGATCAGCAGTGCATGCACATCAGGAACTAATTGGAACACTTTTGATTAACAACAACAACAAAAAAATGGTTGCATAACAAAGAAGCCCACAGGATTCTCATATTAAACAATGGGCCAAATTCACTGGTTTTATGCTAAAAACATTTAACACATTCAAGAAACTTTTAAAAAATATATTATTATAATCTGTGTTATTGCATGACCCTCACTATCTTAAATAATTTAAAAGTAAACAATTAATTGTCATATTATTATATCTTAGGAGGGGGCAAAGAAAAAAACAGGATGAAAAAAAAGTGCTGGTAATACTTTTATTTTTCTGACACTGCTATTTTAGAAATGTTCTTTACAGACAGTTTTAAGAAGCTTTTTCCACTCTTTCAACTGATAAGCAAACTTTAGAAATAATATTTTTATGTGAAAGGCAATGTAAAAAAAGGCCAAATATTTCTTTGCTAATAATAATGGTATAATGTCTTTATTAATAAATTTTTCAGAATCCAATCTCAAATTTATTAGAAATAATTTCTTAATGTTAATGATTCCAAATCCCTTGCATAAAGGGAAAAGTTTCTTTACGACCTTAAGTAATAAATAAGTGAAAATATAAGAATCAAACGAAGTACAGTGGACTTGTGTACAAAACAGGGGATACATTCCGTGCAATAGGAAATTGCATTATCAGACAAATTTATGCAAGATCAAATATGTCTCTAAAATGTAACTGCACATATTTCTAGTGCGATGTTATTTATTTTAAACTGTTAACTTCACTGTTCATATATAAACAAAAGGTTAGTGTTGCCATATATGAAAACAGAGTTCCCGCTCTTATTGAGAGAAAAAAATTCACGTACTTTTCAAGGACCTTTTAAAGAAAATTCAAGTACCATAAAATTACATATTTTAGACATAAAAATGCAAATGATAAATTTAACTCAAATTAATCATTTGCATTTTTATTTTTGAAATAAAAAATTTGATACAGATCTACAATTCTAATGATAAAACTGTGTACCAAATTTTATGCATCTAGCTATTTAAGTTTTTGAGTTGTTGCATTCACATAAACACAGACTTCCCTGTCTCTATGAAATTAAATAACATATATTTTGAAAACAGATTTCATTGCACAGAAAATCGGTTATTGGTATTTAAAACAAAATTCTGTTCAAATATATCAGTTACTTTCAAAATACATTAGGATAATTGCACGACTATTTTACTCGGCCTCGGATACCCTCTGTAGCTTTTTCTGTATTGCCAAATTAAGCTGTCTAGAAAAGACTGACGATTGACGGCATTCCCATACAAACACCCTTTTCTGGTGGTGGAATTCTCAAGACAAAACCAAGTCACAAACTGTTTTTCTCTTCTGTCTCAAAAAACATCGGATGGACATTTTGCTTATTTTTCAAGGACCCAAAAAAAAAAAAAAAAAATCAAGTACTTTTCCAGGGCCCTGAGTAAGGCAAATGAAATTCAAGGAGTGTAGGAACCCTGGAACAGTGAAGTATACATTTGCCTTTCTTAAAAAAAACAAAGATGAAATTGTTAAACTAATTTATGCCTATTACAGGACTGTTTATTGTGTTGTATGAAAACTAGTCAGAATTTTTTCATCACATTATACAAATTCACATTATATGGCAATGCAATGTACAAGAGTCTATTGCATTCATTAATAATGAACTTGAAAAAAATTTAGGCGAATATATTTATTTGCAAACCTTTAATGGAATTCATTGCATTACAATAGTTTTCTGTATTGATTTTGTTTGTTGATTTTGAAGGATCTGGAAAAAGCACTTACTTGCTGCTAATATTTTCACAATCCCAAAATACAACTCAGCATTCCTAACTAGGGTCGGGTTTAGTTTCGTTATATTTAACATTCCATTTTGAAGCAACATGAGGGCTATTCTGGCATGGACATTATTATTCTGAACTATGATCAGATGATTCCACCCGAGTCAGATCCCTTTTCAACAGCATATCAGCAAAAGGATGTTTGTCTCTCAGCATCAAACTTAAAAGGCCCATACACATAGGATATCTTTAATGGAATCGTGTTTCGAACATGGAACCTCCAATTAAGAACTTTTCACTAGGCTGCTATGGCACCACTTAAGGTCAGAATGCATCATTTAAGAAGCCCTTATTTATAAAATCACACAGATAGATATTTTTAGGGTATAAAAATGTACTTTGGAAAGAAGTTTGGTGCTCTTAAAATATTTCAAGCAGTTCAACCTGCGGAATAAATAGCCTTTTATTTACGGTAGATTTGATTTAAAAAATGAAAGAGCAGATTAATCTAAGCAGAAATAATAGATATTTCAACGTTATAAAAACAACTCAATTGAATAATCTTACTTTTTTAATGACTGATTATTAAAGAATGAAATATATTTAAATTATTTTTGTGACAATGCTTTTATTCGTCTCACTTAAACAAGATGCATCGAAACATCAATTATGTCCCACAATACTATAAAAATAATTATAATTTGAATAAAAAAATGAGTACTTGGAATACTCTCAGACAAACATTTCTATCATTTGGCACATCAAGCAAGTTTTAAGGTACCAATTTAATTTTTTTGAACTTGATATTATACATTTCAATACATACAAAAACTATTATTCAACCATACATAAAGATTGCATATATTCTTTCAGTACTTAAAAACTACTATACTTATTGCTTGAAATTGTGAAAAACTGTTCCAGAGGAGTTGTGGTTCAATTAAACTTGTACATTCAGAAATAGAAATGGCAAGTAGTAAATATGCAATCAGAAGAAACTATTATTTGAATATTATTTTTTTAAAAAATTTGAGGCTTGTTTTAAAGACAGAACAACAACAAAAAAAGGTATATATATCATATTGTCAAATAAAGATGCATTAAAACATGACAACTATTGCTGATTTAAAATAAATGCATATTCCAATAGTTTATAATAAAAAGAATATACAAAGATGACACAAAGAAAAAAATAAAGTTATAACTACTAAAAAATTAGGAATTCTAAATAATACCATTTTTTACAAACATTTTTGTCAATATACAAAATTTTTGATTTGAAGAATTTCTTAAAGAAACAAAATCTTACATTAAAAAAGTGAATATAAAATTCATTGCACATTCTAAAGTTTTGAAGAGAAACCTAATACAAAATGAAAATAGTAAAATGTGCCTCACACAAAGAAAGAAATAATTGTATAAAAAGCAGCACAAATTCAAGTGTTTGATTTTATAAGCCTTTTAATCTTTGAAAATAATGCTTTCAAAATGTTTCAAGTTTTGAAAAAAGCAGGTCAAAGAAAAATAAACGGAATAATAATAAAAAATAAAATGAAATGGAACATTTGATGCCCTAATGGATATAAAACACTATACAATTTTTTCTGCTTCTGAAATGAATAATTACGTATTAAAATAAGGAATCTATTTCAATTGAACATAGATCAGCTATTAGAATAGTTAGAAATTTGCACATTCAATCACAACTGTACAAAGCAGTTAAGAAAACACATTTCTAGAAGCATGGTGAAAAAGTAAACCCACAAATATACAGGATTAGCATTTATAGAACATAGTTACAATAAGGGAATTACTGTACATATCACGGTAAAAAGGAAATTTCAGAACTATTCATGATTAGGCTTCTATTATGTTTTCAGATAAGAAAAAGTATCCTCCAACATTTCTCATGAACAGCAAGGTCACAATCAAATTTTAAATAGGATCTTCTCTTTAATACAATATCCTGCACAAAAATCTACACTGCATTCATTGAGTTTACCTAATTATCCCAGAATACCAGTTGGTAAACTGCCAGGAATACTTCCACTGAGAAAGTAGAGGTGAAAGAATGAACAAAATTAAAGATGATTTCATTCGTTTTATAGAAAATAGTATTTAGAGAATCACATTTTCTATCATCATATTAAAACAAAATAGTCATATTACCATTAATTAAAACAACACTACTTTTAAGCATTTTCCAAAGCAAGAAATTATCATAAAAAATAGGCCAATCATGGTCAAGCTAATTTAAATAAGACAGTTTAATGAAAAGGAAATTCCTTTATGAAAAGAAATTGCACTCTATAATACAGAAAATTTATGCCATCACATGATACACATCTAGTAACATCAGTGGCATAGTGATGGGGTATATGGAGTGTAGATGTTCGGATGCCAAAGAGAAAAAAAATATTTTTAAAACTAAATTAGACAAGGAGGTTAGAAAACTAATTCTGCTTCAGATGCTATCAACCCTTGTTATGCCACCTCGCAGCCCATTGTAAGATAATATGCACAGTAATGTTTACACGTGATTGTGATATCAAATTACTGACCCCATCAGTGGCAGAAATCGAGTGAAAAAAGTGAGGGGGCAAAATATTTACCGATATCTAAAAGTGCCCGAGAGTATAGGGAGCAAACAACAAAAATTTAAAAATCTTGTTGCAGAATTAGCCAGCATTTCTGAATAATTCTTCTTTTTATGATTCATAGTTTTAAACAGATAAAAAGAAATAAATATTGAATTTTCCCCAGAAAAGTAGGGGGCTTCGCCACTTGACCCCACTGAATAGAAGTTTTGAAAACTTGTACTCAAGACGAGCATTCAATATTCAGTAATATCATTACAGGGAATATTTATATATCAGTCTTCTAGAGGTTGACAGGGCAGATAATTGGACAAAAGAATGATGTAAAATGATTAATAAACATATTTAACAACTTATAAATTTTGAATCTGATCGACTTATCTAAATTATTTCTACCAATATTGCAAATGAGCCGATTATTAACGGCAACTAGCAATTACTAAATGCCAAATATAAATAGATGTCGGAATGCACCTCATTTGCAGATTATTCTTTTACTGGCAGAATGGCCGTCTGGGTTCTCGGATATTTGGGTGAACCAATCTTACTCATCAGCTTTCATAAAATATCTTCAAGCTGGTAGTTAAATAACAAAATTACAACGCCACATCATGTATCAAGAAACAGCAACTGGCTACGACTTCCAAACAGCACTTGAGGCAATCCAATTTTAAATGGCAGCCTTGTTCGGAGATGATGAAACTTGCACAAGATTCGATAAACGGGTTCGAAATAATCTAGCTTTGACATCTTGTGACTGCCTCTACAGTTAAATTCGGGAAGAGAAGAGTGGAGAGTCTGTGAAATCAAAGAGAAACAATCTCAAAAATGGATGCCACTGTCAGGATGGTATATGTACATGAGTGTATTTTGTTCCACTAGAGTCCCGTATTCAGTCCTTCATCATATGGGAAGGTCAGAGCTGGATGAAGTTTGGAGGAGACGATGACCAGTTTCGTTTTCCAACATAGCTATCCGTTGTTTTAACATTCTCACCTGCAGAAAATTTTGATAAATATTATATTGAAAATGATTATATGAAGGAATTAAACTTTAAACATCATCAATACTTGAAATATTCTTCCCTATCCTGCAACTAAATACAATGGCAAGTCTTATTTAAATATTTTTCAAATTACACATGAACTATGGATACAGATATCTTTAGAACAAATGAAAAGAATGACACCTGATTCAACATCTTACTCCCCAAATTTCTACATCACACCACTGGGAGAACATCTAACCCATAACTACAACTGCACCAGACCCACTTATGAATATTTGGAGGAATTAGATCATGAAATTTTGATTCTATGACACCAGCAATGCTAACTATGCTAATCAGTTGCTTAGAAAGAAATTCTGTTACATTCAATGAGTGGCAAATGTAATTACTTTCTTCAGAAATAAGAAAATCCATTGTACAGAATAATCATGAGGATGCTGATAAAGAGAGATTCTATTGACTCTGTACACATGTTTTTATAGATTGAGTTAATGCTAATAAAATATTTTAGATGTTGAACATTAATATATAAGTCATAGATAGGAAAAATTCATAAAATTTAATTATTATAATTAAAGTAAATGACAAAAAAGATTTTTACCTGAGCATTATGTCTTTCTGTCAACGAACTCATCTGCATTTCCAGCTTTTTAACTTTGGTCTGTTGCTTTTTCTTTGCCTTTTCAAAGGCAATAACCAAGGCACTAAAGAATAAAAATTCTCTTTTAGTTCACATGATTCTGATCATATCATTCAAGATAACTGAATAATTAATTGTTTCAGTGAGGACAACTGCTTCAATATTAGCAGGAGATAATTGCTTGTCAAAACTTCTACATACATTTCAAAAGATCTTATGCATAAATTATCATTTAACTCCTAAAATGGAAACCACAGAGATATCTAATCAGAGATGAATAGAAATAGTAATAAACAAGCCAATCCTCTTAGAATACCTATGCACAAGCAAAGTTGATAGCTTACTCCATACCTTATACAACATATCAGAAAAGCTTTGCACAATAATTTCACTTGATGTGTATTTGCAACATGTTATTCGATCCTTAAAGACGAAAAGTTTTAACAAATCTTTCATATTCAAAACATATTTCTAGATAACTTTCGAAATTATTCCATTTAGCTCCTGACCATCATTAAAAACAAAAAATACATCAAAACTATTCAGACTTGTAAATAAATAACAAAACAACAACAACAACAAAAAAAAAACACATGAACTTTTAGAATAAAAAAGGGGACATATTGCCATTTATGATTCTCATAAAAGCATACTTTTTGTCAGAAACAAGAGTTAATAACTCATCTGGTTTCTTCCATTATTAACTCTTCCAATACCCAACTGTAACTCTAAGCAATGTTCATGCAAACCATTTTTTTTAAAATCATGCTATAATTATAGGAGAAGAATCCTTACAACAATATGCCATTAAAATCCTCTCAAAGCATAATTACTAGATTATCTCTCAGACTTTTTTATTCACTGGAAAAAGATATCACAGAGATTTACAGTCAGATAACATTGTTAGTGAAACTAAATCTACTATCTGGACCAAATCTGTATCGAAATAGGTAGATATTATACTGATCTCTCATATATTTGCTTTTCATATTTACTCAATAATACATCTTTTATTGTACTTTTTCAAAAAGTGAGTTGGGATTTTGAAAATTAATTTAAAGAAAACAAACATGTGGAGGAAATTTAAATTATCCAAATGAAACAGCAATAAATATTAAATATAATAATTGGAGAGACAGCACACAAAATTGTAGTATTGAACTAGCAAACAAAAGTAGACGTGCTTAGAGAGATAGCACATCTAATTTGTCCTTCAACACTAATAAACTAGCATAAATATTTCATTTTTAAATAGTTGTATAAGGATGAAACCTAACATAACCTATAATTTATATATATAATTTCTACTACTAATAAAGGAGAATGTGTGTGTTTTGGTGCTCTACAGGGCAGATCGCTGGACCTAGCCCTACGAAATTTGGCACAAGCATACTTTGGAGGGTGGGAATGTGCACCTTGCAGCACTTTTTTTGAAATTTTAATTAATTAAAAATTAAGCGAAATTTTGTCATTTTTCCTTAATAACTTCCGAAAATATTACAGCACACAAATCATCTTGACACCATCTGAAAGTGCAAAAAATTACATTTCCAATGATATCAATTCAGTTGCTGTACAATGTTTTCTCGAATTTTAATAAATTAAAAAAAAATATTTTTTGCCATAATTTACAACAATACTTTTCATTACACAACTCAAACCGTTTTCATTGTTTAAACAATTATTTAATTGTATAATTCTCTTTCATTATTGTAATCCAAGATAATATCCTAATATATATATTGCTTTCATATTTTATTAAGGTATTTATGAAATCTGTAAATTAAACTCTCCAAGATATTGCTTTGCTTACATTAAAAATATATTCATTAAGGTGAATGGTTATGGATGCTATGTTTTCATTCTTTTCTAAGCATGTTTTAATCCCGCTAACATGTCGCTGGCCATAAAATGTGCCGCGTCATTTGAATGTTGAAATCAAATGCATATTTTACAAGAGGAATAAGAAAGTGAAGATAGTGCCAACAACACAGAATTAGAGGTCACATGTCATTGTCAGTTATTTGACTCCATTAGGGACATTTATGTAGACAATGAACAGAAGAGGTACAAGGTCAGTAATAGAACATGGGTTAAATATCTAGCACAATCTGAAGTTTAAAATTACGTTGTTAAGAGAACCATGAATATAAAAAGATGCAAGATTCAATTGAAAACATATTTCCGGCGAACAAGCTGAACACCGAAGGTGACTAGTAGTATAACATAATCAATATATACTAATATAAGCCATGAAATGTTACAGAATGATTGTGGTGCAATTTCTGCATTGCTCAATGCAAAAAGGTTAAGTATGATAGAACTGACTTGAAACTTACCTATTAGTACGCTTCAGATCATTAACAAATTCAACAGATTGCTGAGCACTCATTTCAGAGTTCTTAGTCACTTTTTCTATAGTTTGAACTAACTCCTGGATTCTGGATTTCAGTTTATTGATTTTCTCAGCGGTTTCGCTTTCATTTATGCCAACATTCTTTTGATTTATATTAGATGCCTAAGAAAAAAAAGTTAAATTAGAATTGATCTCGATAAAAAAGACATCTAAATTCACCATCGAAAAGTAAAAATGTTTTCATTTTGGTAGATACAATCTTTTATACATCACACACGTCAATAAACTGCAATAATAATTATTTACAGACACTGAATATTTCAAATGGTGAGATAACTAATGATGCAAAGATTTTATCACATCAAATATATCTAAATAGACTATTAATATTAAAAAAATGTTGGATTTTGAGACTAAACTGTTACATTTCATATATGATCGTGAAAACAAATACTCAAGTTGTGTGTTAAACACTAATCGGACACAAATTTTAATTGAAAGAAGTGAACAATGCCTTTATTATGTAGATAAAAAACTATAACTATTTACAAGCCGATGAAAAATATATGCATCATCACCCCGTTTGTGACGCAAAATCTTACCTAGATGGATGAAAGCATCTAAAATTCTCATTTATACAAACTAAATGATTTTCTAAACATTAGCAATTAATGTTATTCCAAATAGTAAGAATGCTTTATATCTCTGAAAGAAATTAGTAAGAAAAATATTAACATCGATAATTTAAAAAAAAAAATAAGTATGCAATAGCCCTGCAATAATAATTATTTGACAAACTATAAGCAATCACATATTAACACCAGGAAAATATCCAAATATGTGAAATGAATTAAAATTTCACATGTCACTTAAGAGCACTGAAAATGCTTTTAAGAAGGGAAAATATTTTTAAATAGATGCAAGCTGTTACAGACAACAATACTCATAAGCAATAACAAAGATAAGTTTTATTTTGATATGAAACTTTAATTAAGCATAAAATATAAAAAAAAATTATTCTCGAATTTTTCACACACTAAGGAAAAATAAATTGATGTTAAATATACTAATTTGGAGTCAAAGTTTTAGTTAAATGTTTTCATTCTCTTTTAATATTTTCACACAATACGAAAAATTCTTTAATAAAAGTTTCTAATAAATTTTTTTTTGATACAACACTTATATGTTAAATATTCATAAAAAAAAGATAACAAAAATAAAAAAAATCTTTAGTAAATTAAATTACTAAAATTAAAAAAAAAAGTAAACAAGGTTTTCCAAATTGAATTCTGAAAAACAGAATTTTTTTTTTCTGTTTCCATTTTAAAATTATGCTATATTGACAAAGCATAAAATAAATTTGTGTGTAATGACATTTAAAAATAAATCCATGCAGCATCAACATAGACTATAAAAATGTAAAAAATACTTTATGAAAACTAATGCGACTTCAAGGGCCAAAACAATAAACTTTACAACTTGCAATTCAGTTGAAAAATCACCCGAATGGGCTAATGATTACATCTAAAAAGTGAACTGAAATAGGAGTCAAAACTTACTTTAAGTTTATCAATTAATTCAGCTTGTTCCTGAAATTCGCTTTTAAAATGCTCTATTTGCACTAAATAAGCTTGCTCTTGTGCTTCTCTACTACTCAGCTGCAGTTCTAGAGAAGTTTTTTCCTTTTCTAATAGATACACCTGAGCTTTAAATTCTGCCTTCTCTTCCTGAAAAGTAAAACCTTTTGTCTCACTCATTTATTTTGTATGCAAATGTTAAGAAAGATAATTTCTATGGACAATATATTTAGTATCATATAAATATCAGTTTATACATATATATATCCAAATTTCTTCAGTTTCAATTGTAAAAAAGATCGTTCTACAGGGTATGGCAAAAAAACCCGGACAAACAATTTTAATCTAACTTTATTAAAAATAAATAAATAAACAAAATATAACAAATAATAATAAGAGAAGAATTTTACTAATAAATAAATTTAATTGGTTTCAAAGTGGCCACCTTTTGCAGCGATGCAGAGGCGCAAACGCTTATTGAAATTTTCAGCAATGGGTCGCAAGTCTTCTACCTTTAATCTATCCCATTCCCGCCGAATCGATTGCTTTAGAGAGTTGTGTAGTTTAGTGCAGGCCCTAGCGGCCAAAATGGACCATACACTGTAATCCATGGGAATGAGATCTGGTGAGTAGGGTGGCCATTCTGCAGATGATATCATATCCGGAAAATGCGCCTTGCACCACTCTGGTATCTTTTTGGCCTTGTGAGCTGGTGCGGAGTCTTGTTGAAACATCCAGTTTACATTGTCAAAGTGCTTTTTGGCCCACGAAAGTACAACAGCTTCTAGAATGTCCCGGCGGTACACTTTGTGATTTATTTTAATGCCCTCATCCACAAAAACCAGACGTGTTTTGCCGCTTGTGCAAATTCTGCCCCAGACCATGACTGACTTTGGATGTTGGCAATGTTCAACAAATACCGAGGTACTTGGAGCGTCTACAGACCAGATCCTATTGTTCTGGGAGTTATGAGCTTGTTGGACAGTCAAGAGCTTCTCATCAGTGAAAAGGAATCTCTCCCAGAGCTGACTTGCAGTCCGTCTCAAAAGTTTTTGGCATCTTTGGAGCCGCATGAGTTTGTTTTTTTCAGTGAGAAGCTGAACTTTTTGGAACTTGTAAGGCTTCAGTCCAAGCTCTGTTTTTGCCATTCAGCCCACCGATTGGTCACTTATTCCCATGTCATGCACGATCTTTCTCATGGAAACCCTCGGATTTCATTGAACTCACTTTTTGATGGCCTTATGATTTTTGGAAGTGTTCACCGTATGTTTTCGTCCACTTCCTGGACATCGACCATCATTGCCAAGCTATTTGAAATGGCAGATTGCATCAGACACTGTTTGCCGAGGCACATTAAGCAAACTAACGGTTTCACACTGTCGTTTTCCTCGCTTAAACAGCTCTAAAATAGCAGATCTTTTGCTTGACATAGTAAAAATACCAAAAAACAATACGTAAACTAAGAGATATATTATAAAATATTTTATAATTAAAGTGGTAGACAAAAAGAAATGCACACAAATTAAAAAGAAATTAGTTAACTTCTATTCTATGATGCACTAACTTTGTCCGAGTTTTTTTGCCACATCCTGTACAAACAGTTACAGTTGTGTGCAATCAGGAACCAACTACCATTTGAAAGATTCTGGGTTCACTATTCCAAACTGTACCCATCTAAGTAAACGTTGCAAAGCAAAATTGAAATAACTTCATTTGATTTCCCAACGGCCATTTAATAATTCAATAATTAATTTTGAAAAATATAGCACTTTAGTTTCTGTTAGGTAAAATTGTGTCTAATTATTTATTATCTTCACTTAATGTACAGTTTGGAATTGATTATAAATTATTTTTACATTAACAAATATAAGATTATTAATTTTTGTAAAAAATACTATCATAAAAAGATAAAAATAATTTTCTAACATTTTTTGACATTGAAGGAGAAACACTATCACACATTTAATGTATTTTATTTTACTAAAATTTTTTCATCTGTTTTATCAAATTGTTCTTGATTTAAAATAAACTTTAAAACCTGGATACATAAAACTGATTACACCATTTGTATTCACACAAGAAAGTTTCACAAGGTAACTGAAATGAACATGACAAATATTAAACATATAACATAACAACCAAAAAATTAAGACATTTCTGTTTTCTTTTCTTTTTAAAACATCATAATTCCGAACAATATTGAAACAGTATGAAATCATTCTTTTATATTTTATTGTGCTAATACAATTGTAAGTACTGAAATGAGAATTTACGACTTAAAATAAATTTAGGTCAATACAGAAAATTGCCAAGTTTTCAAAATCTTATTTGATTCTACGAATATGTCATTAAAGCCAGATTTGTTTCAACCATGCTAAATAAATAGCAAAATCTGAAAACATCAAAATTCGATCAAATGAGGTGAATAAAACATTGCTTATTGGTTGAATAAAAAATAATGGTAAAAGGTACAAAAGCCAGAATCAATAATGGAAAAAATTTGATCAAAAGACAAGAATACAAATGGAAGGAAAACATAGTTAAAAATTTCGACAATAGTTTCGCTATAAAATGAAACATTTTAAATATTAAGAAGGACAACAGCATTCAATTAAAAAAGCCAACTAATGATGATTTCAAGAGGATGCTAAAACTTTCAAGTATGGGACTCTACATCCCACAGTTACACTCTGCAGGTTAAGAAAATAAGTTACAATTTTCTGCAAAAGGTTCAATGTAAGATAAAATGTGCAAAAATAAAATTAATTGCTCAAATAATTTTTAGGGATAAAAAAAGTTTGCATCAAATATAAAAATCAAAGTCATCTGTAAAATTACAAAATACGGTTCATAATCGGTAAAATTTATGATTCTAAGAAATAAAGTTCTGGTGAAGATTCAATTCCATTAAGCCTTTCACAGTCAAAACTTATCCTTCACACTATTTACTTGAGAATAATTTTATGTGAAAGAGCTTTAACTTAATCTGAATAAAAAGTAAGATCTATTTACTTTTATTGCCATTAATTCTTGCATGAGGACGGCGTTCTCCAGATCCAACTTTTGAGCATCGATAATTGGTGGTGGTTCTTTACTTGTGGGATCTACATACACACTTTCTAATTCTACCACAGTTGTCCGAACAGCTGCCCTGTCATTCTTCAGTTGTGTTATATAATCACGCAGCCTACGTTCATCTGCTTTGGTGAATTCTCCTCCATCACAGCTACTGGAGACAGAACTGGAAGTACTAAGAAAAAAATATTTATGAAATATGCAGTTTGTATTTTAAATTAAATTTATTTGTAAAATTACAGACACCTAAAATTCCATTAACCCTTTAACTGAGGGTACTTTTATATGTATGTGATTTATAAACCACACCTGCAGTTAAAGGGTTAAAATATATTATAAAGTAAAAAATCAAATAGTTCAATCTTTTTTGTAAACCTTTTTTAAATGACTGACATGAATGCCTTTAAATAGAATATCTTGAAATTCCAAATTATTAATAACAGAAACTCCTTTGGTTAAAGGCATTACTCTATATTTTGCACAAACAATTTTTAAAAAATATTAATGATTCTTTACTTTCTCGTATACGAAGTACTCAAAGAAAAAGTATTGTAATCGTCAAAAAATTCGAACTCGAGATTCTGACAAATCTCCACATTTTAGACCTCAATGAGTTCGAAAAACACAATTTTGGAATTTCGTCTGTCTGTCTATCTGTGAACACGATAACTATTAAAGATACGGGGATGAAATTTGGTATGCGATCTTGACACATAATTTGTAGGATAATATCAAATTTTGGACCAAATCCATTTAGGGAAGTCTGTCTCCGCGTTCATGTGAACACTATAACTCAAAAACTTGGAATAGCTAGATGGATAAAATTTGGTACACCTACATCAGGAATGTAGGTCGGAATCAAATGTTGGGCCAAATCCGTCAAAGTGTCGACTGTCTGTCGGTCTGTTTATTCGCATATTTGCAAATACAATATCTCCTTAATATAATCACTTAGATATATGATATTTGGTATGTGGCCTTCTAACCTTACTTGCAGATTTGTGTCCAACTTTTTGTTTCAATTGGTTAAAAAAAGGCATTCAAATTGCATTTTCGCTGTCTTCACCTTTCTACGATGCAAGAAAAGGGCCCTACCAATACGTGTGTTTCTTTACTGTACTACGTTCTCTCTTAGCTCACTGCCAAATTCTGTCCAACTTTTTGAGTGTTTTTGTTATAATTTTCTGTTGCTTTCATTCCGGTGACTCATAGCCATAAAGGAACATTTTCTAGAAAAGAGTTGCATATTTGATTTACGTTTAGTTTTATTTTGTATGCTGAAATGCATTTTTTGTCGTTAATGGATTTTGCAATCTGAGATATTGTTGCCTAGCTAAAAGCCCATCTTAGACGAGTACAAATCTTCTAGTGATTTAGATAATTGAAATTTGGAGTGCCGTCTTCTAATCTTAATTGTAGATCTGTGCCCAATTTTCGTTTCAATCGGTTGAAAAAAAGGTGTTCAAATTGCATATTTGGTTTAATGTCATACTATGACACACAAAAAATGTTACGACAGCATGGCGTGTTTTACTGCTATTTGGCTTATTTTTTCTCCACGTGTATTAGGGAGTATAGAAAGTTTAAGGGGAGATCACTCCCACTGGTTTGAATAGATTTAAGATGCAAAATTAAATAAATCTGATGACGAGAAAAAGGATATCAAAAGGCTTGCTAAACAATATATAACTAACACTGATTACTGGTTATATTATATTTTTTTCATATTTTAATCAGAGTGCACTTCAAACTTGAATTTAACTGCTTTCTTTAAGAACTAACATTTTAGCAAGCTGTAACCTGTTAAGGATGGGACATATGAATATCGCTACTTACTAAAGACAGAAAATAAGAAACATGAATTGTGATGTAGAGATTTTTAAATAAATTTGCCTCCAATCATTTCGTAGCATTACTTTCTGCCCAGCTAAAATGATATAATGAAAAATGATTTCCAAAGAAATAAAAATCAATAAAGACAGTCACCTAGTTGTATGACTGTGTGATGACAAATCTTCCCAGGGGCTAATATGACAACCACCCATTCTACAGGAAACACCATAGCTCCTGTCAAGCTTCTGCAGGAAATGCCTTGCCATGTTCTCAGCTTGTTTTCTGTTTTCTTGTGATTCTTTAAGGAGCTCCATGATTTTGTCTTGATTTTCATCATCAGATTTGACTATGAATGAATAAAAATACAGAATTAATAGAAGAATACATTACATTTTAATAATTTTAAGCAAATATGAAAAAAGTAAGATTTTTATGAAATAAAAAATGCAGTAATCTTTATAACTTGAGCCAATATTAGATAGTATTTAAAAGATAAATCGTATGCAATCAGAAAGCGTTTTTAAAGAAAACATTTATAAGAGCGAAAAACTTTTTCAATTCTTTCTTAATATACTGTTTCATTATCTGTTTGATTTTGCTTGTGGTATTTTAATTGAGCTTGTTGAAAGATTGATTCGGCATATATAAGTTGAAACAGGACTAAAAATTTGAAAAAATCCTGCAATATGCTGCAAAGCATTAAGTTTAATATCAGAGGAAAGCTTTTTAAAATAAGCAAGAATTGGTTTATGTGTAAAATTGCGTTTAAAATGTTTGAAAATAGTTAAAAAAATTATCTTAATCTAATTCATTAAAAGCTTAACATTTCGAGGAAACTTATCCTGTTAGAGAACTATGAATCTTCTCGCAACAGTCAACCACATCATCGAGATTTTACAACCGGAACAGGGGAGATGATAGGAAGTGCGCTTAAGTCAACTTGAGTATATCAGAGGGAGGGGAAGACAGCAGCAACCCCCCACCCTCCTCTTGAAAGAAGGAAAAATTTTCCATGTCCAAGGAAAATTTTCTTGTCGCAAGGGGTGTTGTCAATTCACTGACCTTCATCGAGCTGTGAGCAGTAAGCACTGCTTTCAAATTAAAAAAAAAATTCGACAAAATAATATACAGGACTTAAAACTAACAGTGTTAGAAAGATAAAATTTCGTTCTTTAAAATAATATAAAAATAATTTTCGTAGGATAATTCTTTCGGAAGTTATTGGTGAAAAAGTGATCGAAAACAACGAAATTTGGCTTATTTTTTTTTAAATAATTAAAATTTGAAAAATATGGCTCCAAGGTGCACATCTCAGCCCTCTAAAGTATATTTGTGCCAAATTTGGTAGCTCTGGGTTCAACAGTCTGATCTATAGATCTCCATCAGACGGACATTCGCTTTTATTATTAGTAGAGATAGGGATGTATGCAATATAGTTGGTGTTAAATCGATGAAGACATTAGATGATTAAAACAATATTTCTGAAGATATTTTAGATGTTTCCATCTCATGACTATTTTTGAGAATATTATGTGCAAAGTGGTGCAGGTGATTTGGTAAATGTCAAATCACTGAAAGAGGCCAACAAAATAGCGGCAGAACTTTTTATAATTTAAAAATGAGGAATATCTGAAATTAAGAATCCAAATGATAAAGAACTGCTACCGATATTTTGACGAGACTTATCGGGGCAGCAAGCTCTGACAGTGAAAATTACAAATTGTATTTTGAAAGGTTCTGTTAAATAGGATTTATTACAGATTTGAAATATATATATATCAAATGTGGCATGAACCTAGATTCAGTGGCGGACTGGGTCTGAAAATAGTGGTTGGCACGAGACAATGGAGGCCCTATATCCACATCTACAGTGCTATCTTAAATACATTTTTTAATTTAATTTATTATAAATAAAATAAATTAAAATCAATAAGTTAATAGAATTTATCCCTAGTCAGTATACACGCATTATACATATTATTAGAAATACCAAATATGAATAAAATGTTATGATGGAATATTAAATAATTTTGGCAGTTGTATAGCATAATGTAATTTTGGAACTATATTGTTATTTGGAGAATTATTTTTAACCAAACTGAAAATAAAGTGTACACTGTTTAAGAATTTCAATTCTTAAAGAATACTTCTTACTGTCAAAGATTAACAACTTAAAAGTACAGAAGTGTATTACATGCGACCCATTTCATTTAAGGCAAGTCAACAAATGTTTGAGTTCACTAGATGACATTGCAAATCTGTCAATAATTACTCTGCATAAAAATCTTCTAAAAATTCCCTTTCGATAGATGGCAATATATAGGATTTCAAGTTCTCGGACAATGAATTTCTTAATAATGTCTTTATGATCTTTAACTTCAAAATTTCATTAATATCATTCATCAATCAAAAATGAATTTCAAACTCCTTAAAGAAAAAGTTCTTTTAAAATACACTACATGAACTACTTGCTATTCTGCTTAGAAAAAGCACAGGAAATTTACTAGAAAAAGAGTTCTTCCCTTTCTCTCTCTTACACACACACCTCCTGGGGGCCCCATATTGACTTAAGTGTAAGGGGGCCCACTTGACGATGGCAACCTGGCCAGTCCGCCACTGCCTAGATTGAATTTCAGTATGAATTTTGTCATGCGGAGTGCATATGTGCAACTCTCTAAGAAAAGAATAAATTAAAAGTTCATGAAATAATGCAAGATTTCTTTTTTTGGTTCAAAATTCAGCTAAATATTTCCAGCCACTTTTTCTCCCGATTTAACTCTAAAAATTGGATGCATTAGTCGGGTACAAACCTAGGCCTACAGCTCTGCAATTGGCACGTATCTGATCTTGTTCCGACTCCAACAATAATAGCAGCACATCAAAAGTCTCAATCGCCTGATCACTGTAGGACAGGGCCAACTGGAGGGCAGTGTTGTTCGACTCATACTTTCCAATGAGGACGCTGAGTCTGTCACACTGCCCTTTGCTCTCCTCCAGGGTCAGACTGAGAAGGTCATTCTGGGATTTCAGGTGCTCAATGCGGCTGTTCAGGCGTTCCATTTCCACTTCAAACTCCCGGATTTTGTTCTCTGGGACAGGAGATCCCGTTGAGAACAAGGTTTGGAAAATTTCCTGAGCATGGGACTCTTCGTGAACATTTTGAACTAGATGCTCTGCCATTTTGGTACTTGATAGCTAGAATTTGAATTAAACAATTTAGTTGAAATCTCATAATCGCCGAAATAAAATGATAAAATTAATATACTAATGCAGGGAACTTGGCTAATTTGAATGCTTGCAACTCAAACCCCACGGGATAAGATAAGCAAAGATATTGGTAGAAGAGGGCCAGAGAGCAAACTCACCCCAAGACTTGAAATCTCTGAGCCAAGTATGTGTCGATCCCCACTCTCGACCTTTTTCAGTCTCACCCGTTCGGCCATTTTGGCGATAGGAACATCTTCTCTGGACGTTGGCGTCCTCTCTCCAGTCGTCGGATTGATGTGGGGACTTTTACTCCGAGTCGGAGAGCTACCTGTCTGGGAACCTTGAGAACTTTGGGATTGAAGACTAGCGAGTTTAGACTGCATCTCTCGAATCTGAAAATCAAAGCTACTTAGAAAACAAAGAAGAATCATTAAATTAATCGGATGAGTAGGAAGTTAGGTTTGTAACTTAATTAACAAAGAAGAAACTTAAGACTTTTTCTTGAAAAACTTAAGGTTGTTCTTCTAATTTTAAACATATATAATAAATTATTTTTAAACTTAACGCAATAATTGAAAACTTATTTCAGATTCATTCATAATTGGTGTTTTAAGTACTTTCTGTCAAATATAAATCCGAACTCCGAAATCTGTCATTTTACTATCAAGTAAATAGAACAGTAAACATAATTCTTTTCACTTTCCGGTTCTGGTTAGACGATATTATGACTGATGGCAGTGTCAAACTTTTTAAATTTAAACTAAACTAAAGACATTTTTTGGAGAAATAACACTATAAAGTTATGGAAATACTGGATTTCTCCTTTAGAGAGTCTATCTCAGATATATGATAAATCTTTTTGTCAAATACAGCCTTTTACAATGTTTAATTGAAGTTCGTTTCGATTTCTTTCTTTTTCCAATATTTTAAGTTATAACTGTATCTGTAAATAATCAATCACGGATTTTCGCTTGATCACAAGGAACAACTTTTGCATAAAAAGTTTTTCACTAGCAGCAATGCGTTAAGGGAAATCTCTAACATCGACTGCCTTTTAACTTAAGCATATGACATCTTGCTGCAAAACTCTCATCATTTGAATTCTTTTCCACCCTCATAGCTCCAACCCTCAAGAAATTAGACGAATAGACGGAAATGGCGGAGCGGCGAAAATTTCTTTTCATTATATCTTCGGACAAAATGAATGTGCCTTCCCCTTTCGGCTTGTAGACAGGAATTTCTTTGGGCTGGACCTAGTCATTTTGAACCGCGTTCAGATGACGAGAACGACACCTGAAACGACACTCTGTTCTACAATCTTGCACGCCAAACCAGCAGAAGAACGCTTGGCCCAAGACCAAGATTTAACGTACACCAGATCCACATACACGGCGTATTTTTTTGGAACTAGGTTACGAAGTCGGGACCACACACAAGGCCACTGCGATCCGGCCGAATGACGAGAACGATACTTCAGAAGGCAATCCATGCAAATTCGCGCCAAACCAATGCAGCACGGACGTTTGACAAACGACAACAGATTCAACACGCATCGGAACTACAGAGACTTGATTCATCCACTCAAGCTCCCAATTCCCCGATTCCGCAGACGATACCTTACCATTCTGCCCTAGAAATCCCGAGATCTTCACTAAATATAGTAATCCCACATTACTATTATACTACTTACAATAAGTTATTATACTACTACAAGTTATTATACTACTTACAATAAGTACAGCTTGAAGTCGCACGAAAGGGGCACAGGAAAAATTAGCAGTGAAAAATATCATAAAAAAAGAGCAATAATTAGAGTCTGTCCGACGGGGAGTTCAGGGTCTCCCCGACAAGGGGGACACGGCCTCTGTACAAGGGGAGGAGCGTAATAATGACACTCTCATATTTTTGCCAGATCTTTATTTATCCAGGGTGCGTAGTGAGAAATTGCTGCAAAAAGTAAGCACTTTTAAGGACTTTTTAAGCACCCTAGCAAAAAAAATTAAGCACCTTTTTACATGTATGCATACTTAGACCCACATATTTTCTAAGCATAGGATGTTTTATAATACTGCATAATTTTTATTGAAAAGTTTAAAATAATATATTTTTAAATTTTAAATATGTAATTTTTTAAATTTTAATATTTATTTCTGTATTTGCACAACGTCTTCTATTGTAAAATAAAGGCCGTCTTTTTGGTTTGACAAAAGAATAAAAATGATAACGCAAACTGTCATTATCAAAAATTAAGTCAACTTTTATAAAATTAACAATAAAAATCTGTGACCTTCCTCAACATTTCTTAAAATTAACAAATTACCAGTTAATTTGCCCCTTCGGGATAACCATTCCAGTATTTCAATATATGGTGGTGCCCATTGTTGAAGAAAGAGGGAGCGGGGAAAAATGTCATTAATATTCCAGTCACCGAGGGGTTTGAAAAAAAACATTAATCATATAGTTTTGAAAACTGGTACACATGTTTGTGAGGGGCTCCTGACGAACTAAAAGTACCAGGTCTTGAAGAGGAGCTCGTGCCCCCATCTTGGATTTCATCCCCCCTTTTTCAGTTTTTTTCTCGAATATCTCAAAAACTATTCAGTTATCAAATTTCAATTGATGCAGCAAATTAAAAGCGTAAAATTCCCTACAAATACATGCTTTTATTTTTGTTCTATCTTCAATAGTTTCAGAGAAAACGGGTCTCAAAATATGTTAAATTGTAATTTGAAAAATGAATAATTTTCGAGATATTCAAGAAAAACTTAAAAAAAAAAAAACCCCCCCGGGGGGGGAGGGAGGATGAAATTCAAGACGCAGACGAAACCTCCCCGACCTCAGGGGACTTTTAGTAAGTTTATCAGGAGCCTCTCACGAATATGTGTACCAATTTTCAAAATTATATGATTTAATGTTTTTTTCACCCTCATTTTGTTCCTTCGTAGACTGGACTATAAGCATTATCTTAACATGTGTTGACACCCCTGGATCTATCTCACCCTGGATTCCTTCCCAGAATTCTTCCTTTTCGTCGGTTTTCATTCTTAACACATCCTGGAAACGAGGCTTTATGACTATACTTTTGATTTATCGTATTCAACGTCTGAGGAAACAAAAAAGAAGACTGCTGTCTTTGCACTTCTCGAGAAAATTAAGCACTTTTTAAGGACCCTTTTTCAAAATTAAGCACTTTTAAGGTGCTTAAAAATGATTTTCAAATTTAAGCACTTTTCATGACGTTACGCACCCTGTTATCGACCGTTGCATGAGGAGTATAAAAATTTGCTCTGACGCCGACTCTGCAAAATTTCAAGTACTTGATAAGAAGGGATAAATAAAAGTGCATAACGAGGTAGTAAGAACTTAAGGGTTTATTCAGTATATGCAGATGACATACCCTTCTCGAAAACCTGTCCCTTTCTTCCCGACAGCTGGAAAGTGCCGCCCTTGTGCGATTCAGCTCGTTCTCTTGTCTTCCAAGCTGTTCCTGCAGGGCCGCATTCTCAGCTCGCAGCACTATCACTTCCTCCTGTAGTTGCGAGATCTGAAGACTGTGACATGAAGTAGCTCGGTTCTCCTTGAAACCTTCCATTTCCCGATCTCGTCCGTTCTGAAAATGCAAAATCTGCTGTGAGAAGTCTCATTTTCGGGAAAGAGTTTATTAATAAACTGAATTCACACAAAAATCGCAGCACGCACTTGAAGGGGTCGGTCTTCGGAACTTTCGTTGTCCCCTAGACCGCTGCTCGCTTCTTCCCCGTCTTGGAGAATCGTCCGAGAAATCTCATGCCGAGAATCTTCTTCACCACCATACCTAGAAAGTTCTGGAAAAGAATATTAACAAATTAGATTATGGAATAATATTAAGTTTCACTAAATAAAACTTCAACAAAAACATCTTTAAAATGCAATGCTGTGAAACACTGACGAGTCATTAGGCTCCTCTCTTATCCTACACCTACAGGGTGTTCCTTCAAAACAGAATGAACTGTCCCCTGCAAGACTCCCTGTTCGAAATAGATAAGAGCTGTCCGAAGAACTATACTTCTACGCTATCCAGTTTTCGAGAAAATTGCGAAAGAAAAAGTATGACATCACAATCCTTGTCTGTAAAATAAGCTCTGTTAGAAACAGGTACAGTAGTACTTGCATATCGCGGTATGCATGCGCGAGTTCTGAAAACTACTCACAATTCAATAGCGTAATTTCTACAAAAGAGAAGACACGATGCAGACAAGCAACTAAGTCGTTTTCTATAGTACGTGGGGTTCGACATACCAGTGCTTATATGTCTCCTTCATAGGAAAAAATCTACAGGACTGATATCTCATGATCGTAGCGGCTACGGAACCGGATTGTTTTGTAATTTCATACGATTTCATTGAAGCTCGATTTTGGTGAACTGAATGTGATGTCATACTTCTCCTTTCTTATTTTTCTTAAAAATGACGAGACTTAAAGATATGGCTCTGTGGTCAATTTTCATGAATTTCGACGCAGAATCCCGGCTCCGCACAGGTAAAGCAGTATTGATGGAACATCTAATATCTTTACGTCAGGCCTAAACTATCAAAAGTAACAATTTTAGCATTTTATGGGAGAGCCAAAATGAGTTCCAGAGTGCAACTCACAATTTAATTTTTGAGAGCGGTTATCTTTCGTTCTTTTCGACCTCAGTTAGGACACTTTGAGCACCCGAAGATGATTTTGGGATAATATAATTAAGACAGAAACATCAAAATCAGCAAAACTGGACTTGGGATAGTTTAGGTACAGATATAGCACTCACTCGACAGACAGTACAGATATAACAGTTCAAAGTTTACGCCGAGTAGAGTTTTTTTTAAAAATTTCGTATTATTATTATTTAAAAGAGGGCACATCTTAAAATTCTAAGTCATAAAAGCACACACTTGAAAATACAATAACAGTTGTTTTTGGAATTCTGCTTCCTTCGTTTTCATGAGATAATAGCTTCCAAAATTAGCGCAGGAAAGCATATATTACGGATTCCAAAAATATCAGTGACAAGCTGTAATAATAGCTTCCAAAATTAGCGCAGGAAAACATATATTACGGATTCCAAAAATATCAGTGACAAGCTGTCAGTAAAAAAGGCGACTTTGGATACTTTTAAAGGACTTTTATCAATGTCTGATGAGAACGTTTGATTGGATAATGCAATCATTTTTAAACATGGATGTAAGCGATGTCATTATTTGAGATGACTCTGGAGCGGATAACACTCTGATTTCTAACTAACTGAAGTTATGGCGCTGGAATTTTAATTTACTTTCCTGTCATATGAAACTAATACTCTTAAGCCGGCCATTCACTTGAAGAATAGCCATGCCATTTGTCCTAAGCCCGGTTTCCCCCCCCCACACACACACATTTTAATCTAAAAATACAGGCACGCCATTCACTTTTATTTTAAAAGGACGCTAACTCTAAACGAAGGTGGGGGGGGGGGGAGAGATCTTCTTTTCCTCTCTACAGCTGCTTGTTAATCGTTCTTTGATTTTCCCCAGTCAGCAGATTTAAATTTATGCTACCCTCGAAGTGAGGCCTCAATCTACGCTTTTCGATAGCCTCTTTCAGGGTTCCTCTGATTTTTCATTCCGATTTCAGTCCAGATGGAATTCCAACCATGGCAAGCCGTTTGGCTCATTTCCATAGATTTTTATTTATCGCTTTTCCCTTTTCGCGTTCCAAAATATACAGTTTGTCTGTGAAGTGAATGACCGGCTTTAGGAACTTGCTCAGTCCCTGAAGAGAAACAGCATTTCAAAGAGATCAAGAGTGAGAAGTCTATTCGCACATTTCAATGTAAATGCATACATACTAATCAATAAATCTTTTCACCTCTTTCACTACAGGATTCTGTAATGTTATTGTCATTACTAGTACAATGACTTTGTGTTTCACTTTGCCTTGACTCTTCACCGGACTGCTGGCTGCATTCGTCTTCCTCCCTGAAAATTGAATCATATCAATCAAACAATCGATTTCTCTCGGTAACTACTGATCTGCAAAAACAGTTAAAAATTATTTCCATGAAAACCGTTCTCTCTATACTAAAAAATATTATATACAGTAAGATACCGTTTATAAGTCTTTCAAGGGACTGACGAAAAACGGCGCACTAAACAACTTTGATTATTACAAATTTAATACTAATTCATTTAAAAGTATTAATTTTAAAGTTTTTTTTAAAAAGATAGCACTAGTATAATATTACATAGTATGGAAATCAATAATTAAATTTTAAAATTAAACTTCAAATTTTAATTATCATAAAAGTGAGAAATACACCTTTATTTCGTATCTTGAGTACTAATTATGCATATCTTACACGATTTATGTGCATGCAGGTAAACGTTTAATTAAAATCTTTAACCGCCGTCTGTCTGTGAGTATTAAGTACATCATTATGAATCGAATTAAGTTCAGTGAATTCTTTTTCACCATTCTTTTGACAAAAGAAATAAGTTCGAAGCTTTTCAATGGAGTCCAATTGCGTCTTTAAAGGAAGGTGGAATAACTTTTTCATCATCGCATAAATTAGAACCAGACAGTATATCTTCTATTACTTCATCAATGGTGAATAATTTTGAAGTCGTGATATCTTTATCACAGTTCAAATATTAAAAATGGGGAGCTTTTCACATTTTAGAACGGGGGAAAACGACGTATAACCGAAGCTTTGCGTCGTATGAACGAAGTACTTTATCATTACAATGTATACGAATGAATCGGGACTGTGATGAAACGATGTATAAATGAAAAACGCATAAACGGTGCTATACTGTATATAAATTTTTCTTAAGTTTAAGTGTTACTATGTTACTTCCCAATAACTTGAGACATATGTGGAAATTTGCCAAACAATGTTTTTAATTCATACATTTTTTCTCATTTCACGGCAAAGATCGCTTCTGAAATTAAGAAAACAAAGGCGGCTTGATTTTTTTTTTGACGTATACTTACGTCTCTCCATAGTGGTCTAATGGTGTGTCGGGAAAGGAAAAAATTATGACGCTTTTCGTGGTATTTTTAAACACTTATAGCTCCGCAACCAAATAACATAGACAGTTGGTTTTAGTTTTAT
>BGPR01003002.1:73496-152572 GCA_013235015.1 Araneus ventricosus
CGATGCGCGCGCACGCATCGGTTGTGAGCGGTATATTAACTGGATTTTAACAGATTAATAATTAATTCATTTCAGATTAATTAATTCATTCAGATTAATTCAATTAACTGAGAAAGGTCATAGAGCTACTTTAGTCACAATTGAGTAATCGATTAATTAACTGTCCTTAATTATTATTAACAATTGTTGATTTAATTGAGCTGTCCTTTCCATCGATTTAATTGAGTTGAGTTGGTTTCAGTTTCATTTAATACAGAAAGGTCATAGAGCTACTTTAGTCACAGTTGAGTACGGGTAAATAAGTCTACGCTCCTCACTCCCAGCGGCCGTTCCGCAGAGACAGCCTCCAGCCGAATTTTTTACAATCTTGCATAGGACGTATGAAAAGAGAACGTATTGTAATAAAAAAAAACTCGGCCTAGAGAGTTTGGCGAATCTATATGTTTTACAATCCCCGAATCTGAAAAAATGTCTGTCTGCGAAGAAAGTAACACAAAAACGGAATAAGCTACACAATTGAAAGTTGATATATGGTCTTTACAAACCAAAATTGTAGATCTGTATCAAAACTTGGACGGAATTCGACAACGGGAAGTCTGTCTGTAAATTCGTCCCTGTGCATATGAACACGATAACCTAAAAACACAACGAGCTAGATGAATTAAATTTTGCTCATCGTTTTATCATCAGAATTGAAAATTTACAACGAATTTTGGATCCAGTTAGTCAAAGGGAAAAGATTCAAAATATCTACTTGCTTTTCTTCAATATAGTGTACGGTAAAGACAAAAACTAGCCATATTGTGTAAGTATACAAGAAAATCGATGGGAGAACACTTTTTAAAAATACAATTCGGCATATTTTTTAATACAATTCTGTATTTAGTTGCTAAGTTAAACGGCATTGGAAATGAAATATAAAATAAATATGAAGAAAGTTATCCAATTACATTTACAGCTAAAAGTGTCACTCTAGGTTATATATCTATTCAGTCAATGCGTTTTATATTTGACACTGACTTATTTGCAAACATGCACAGATTATAGATAGACGGAATTCAAAATTCGTATTTAGCCTTTCAAAATATAAAATGTAATTATATTAATATCTAACGCGCAATGTCTAGGGATAAATACATAATCTTTTAAAGCAATTTAATAGCATTTCAATCAGATTTCTGTGTGAAGAATAAGAAACTGTTAAGTCATTTGAAAAATAAATTGAATAAATTATAAACTTTTCAAACATATCACATTTGAATCGGGCAACTACTTCTAAAATCCTTTGGCACATTTACACTTAATTATATTTACAAAATTTTCATTTCCAAATAATACAAACCACTATTCCAAAATGAATACAAATAACACAACGTAAGTATAAAAAAGAATGCAGAAAATTACAATTTGCAATCTTTGCTATATATTGCGACAACAACATTTAAATCTGAGGGTAAACGGAACACATAGGGTGTAACAGAAATTATGATCACAATTTTAAGGGCCATAAAACATGGCAAGAGAAACAACAACCGCAGTGGAAGGTGAAAGCGGGCGAAACAGTAAGTACGAAGAACATGGAAAACGAAAAGCAATTTTAATCACTGATATCCATGAGAGACCATGCTAATTTTTAAAAATAATTGTTCAAATGAAGGAGCACCAACTGCATTACATGCATCATAAAGGCACGGAGTGAATAGCATAACTCTTTGGATGATAGCTTGCATCATACTTTTTTGAAGCAACGGCACTCATTCAAGCAATTAAAATGACTTTTTGTTTCCATGTGATTACCATGTTTCCGAATTCACATTTCATATTTTCTCACACAGAGGATTACAAAAGTCTTCTCTTGCAATGAAAGTTGTTTTCTAAAAACCATCAAATCGAAACGTATCTCTGAAAGTTATCTACCATTAAAACATCTTCACGAAGCTCCCTTTTTAACATTCTGCCGTGTTTCTGGCTTGAAAAATATATCTGATCATAAATGAACACATCTGGTGAAAGTAGCTTTAAAAAAACAAAAGGTTTAATGTTCATATATTTAAATGATTATCGATATGCATGTCAGATTAAATCAGTCTTGGAATTATATCTATCTATATGTGAACACGTTAACTCGAAACGATCTACACGATGAAATTTGGCATTTAGTCTTGACACCAAAATTGTAGATCTGTATCGAATTTGTATCTATTTGGTCAAAGGGAAGAGATTCAAAGTGCATACTCGATTTTCTTCGCTATACTACGGAGCTAAACACTGCATGCACATATTGTGTAAGTGTACAAGAAAGTCGAGGGAAGAAAATTCAGGCCTATTTTCTAAGCAGAAACAATTGACATGATTATCAAAACATCACGTCTGCACATGATAACCAGCGGGAGTGGCCTCCTGAAACTTTCTCGCATACGACTAACACGCGTGGGGAAAAAAATACACCGCGCAGTACCAGAAAACGTGCAGTATTCCCTAAGGTGGGGAAAACGTTCCACTGTTCGCGTCTTTTTTTTTGCGTCGCAAAATGGGGAAAAAAAAATCGAATATGAATTTAAACGCCTTTTTTTCAACCGATTTAAACGAAAATTGAAGACAAATTTACAAATAGGGTTTCAAGACTACTTACGAAATTTCATTTATCTAAGACATTTCTTTTAGAAGATATCGTCTTCAGAAGTATGCGATTATACAGACCACAGACAGTAAACCTTTTTACGGATTTGGCCCAAAATTTTATACGGAACTAAATTCCTGATGATAAAAGTGAGTACAAAATTTTATTCATCTAGCTATTCAGGTTTTTCAGATATAGTGTTCACAAGAACGCGGACAAACAGACAGACTACCCGTAGACGGATTTTGTCCAAAATTTGATAAAAACCTACGAATTATGTGTAAAGATCACATACCAAATTTCATCCCTGTAGCTCTAACAGCTTTCGAGTTATCGTGTTCACAGACAGACATAATTCCAAAATTGTGTTTTTCGAACTCGGGGAGGTCTAAAACGTGGAGATTCGTCAAAATCTCGACTTCGATTTTTTTGACGATTACCATACTTTCTCTTCGTATACGAGAAAGTAAAAACAAACTTCGCATCATTACAGTAGGCAATAGCTAAAAAAATTTCCCTGATTACGGTGATTACTCACTTTATCACATTCGCCCTCTGAGCTTCTAGTTTCTTGGTGAGCTCTGCGATGACGCTGTGAAGTTCAGTCAGCCTTTCCTCGTACCGTTGGGCCTGCTGATCCAACCTCTCCTCCTGTTCCCGAACTAACCGCAATCGATCAAGCTACAGTGAACAAGTAAAACAAACGATGGGTTAGTATCAAGGAAAATCACTTTGCTTTAAAAATTTGTTACCAAAATTCACCTTCGTAAATACTGTATGTTCCTCAAAATTGAATTGCTGATGAAAATTCACAAAATCAGAAAAAATGGTCATTGTATCTCTAAACAAAGGTCGTGAAAGACGTTGATCAACACAGGATAGTTTACATTCAGTGGTATAGTCGCAAAATAAGCAGTACCGGAACGCTCCAACATGGGTGACAAAAATTTCATTGTTTTAAGGACGTTTTCACAATTTTTTTCTTATTTATTTCTCGTAAAAAAAGCACTGTCGGAACTGCGATCCGGTTAAACTACACCCCTAGTTTACATTATCCAATTAAAATAATCCAAGGGCATTTCATACAGTAGAACCCCAGGAATCCGAAATTTCGGATAACCAGAACATCTTTTTATAATTTTCGGAAAAAATGTTTACTGAAAAATGAAGGAAAAATAATAATTACGAATCAGAAACAAAGCTAATGTTTGTTCCTAACTTAAAAGAAGTATTCGAATTGATCTTTAAGAATGAATACAGCACTTTAGTTAGTAGAAACAAACTCAGATACCTTCTTTTTATCCTCAACTCGTTTGTCACTGTACCGTACGCCTTCACAAAGCATCCAGAGTCAATACTTTATTGCATTTGGTGTATCAAGAGTATTTTACCAAATTTCCCGGATAATCAGAATTTCTCGGAATCCGAACAATGGTCAGCCCCAATTAGCTCGGATGCCCGGGGTTCTACTGTATATATAAAAAAATGTATCTACACTTTAATGAAAGAAAATTCTTTATTGTGAGTTAGTACAGAGCTTAATAGCAAATTAATATAACCATGAAATTGAATGATGTTCTTTAATAACGCTGAAAGCATCCGCAGAACTGCATCCGGTAATCCAGATCGTTCTCATTTAATACATGCACTAATCTTGGGCACATCACTAAGCGGGTATCAGAATGCGTCGTATACTCGCACTGCTAATCACTGTCTCGCATGAATATCGTGTAGTAGATTTCTGAGGTGAAGACGTTGCGAAAGGTTTTAAAATCATAGCTGAAGAAACAGGATTTGTAGTTGTACATCTTCCGTATCTCAAACTAAGCACATTTCAAATGCGTCGCTATCATGAGAGTCGACCTGCACTCTAAAATCTTAAGGTTGAGTCGGCTCTCCTGGGTACTGAATGAATGGAAAAAAAAAGCGTCACTATCATACGTTTGTATGTAACAGTCGTAAGAGTACTGATATCTGCTGAGAAAATACCATATTACATATTGTAACGATAATTCAATCCAAGTTCGAAAACAAAACGCAGATACAATCCGTTTAATTATGTATAGATTTTTTTACGGACTGTGTATGATTGAACGAAGTTCGGATAGTAAAGTAACAGCAGGGCGAAAATCACGCACGATTACAGGATGTCGCAAAAATATATACATTTTGATTAACAATTTACATGCGGAATTAATAACATAAATCAAATTTCCGAAACTCAAATTGATTAATAAAAATGTACAACCTTGACAATTACTGAAAGAGGTCGAAAATGGAATTGTAAACTTCACTATTTTAAAGCGTTCTTTTCTACGGTTGCTCACAACCCATCGACTATAGCTGGTCTTAAGTTGCAAACATAATGTTTCAAGTGCCTCCATAAAAAGAAATCCATTGTCAGATTCCGATAGTGAATCCTCATCCATCCGATGATTGTGAGGGCAACTCAGTGCCCAAATCTTTTCACCATCATTCCATCCAAAAGGTCTTCAATTAATTCCTATTCCCTCATATTAATGAATACATTTTACGAAGCTAATGAATGCATTAGTTTATTTGAGTAATATAATGTCTTGTATTAGCTGCTTATGTAACAGTTATTTACAAAATTATACATTTTTTGGACGCTCCATTACAGGTAAACAAATAAGCGAAAATTGGTTACGATCAAGAATTTAACTTAGGAATAAAACCATTTCTAGCATCAAAAGATAAAAAAACCCAGATTATTAGAATTTAACTATGCTGTTTTGCACAGTCGTTCCACGATCACGGTTTCAGCGGCACGAAACATAAAATATTACTCTGAAATTGAAAACTAAAAACCTAATTTATTAGACAAGAAATTCTTCGTTTTCCTTTATTTAAACAGCGAACAGATAAAATCTAAGAAATAGTGAAATCCTCCTTTTTTTATTTATCTGCAATAAAAGAACTGTCTAAATGAGTAAAACACGGTTACTGCTAGTCAAAGCACCTGCACTCGGCATGCTCGAAGCAATTTCCATCATGAAAACAAGATTCTCACCCTAATCACCACCTGCGGTCTCCAGACTTAACTTTTAATGATTGATTAGCATTCCAATAATAAAAGCTACTTTTTTAAAGATCATCTTTAATCTTGTGCTACATTAAGGATATTCAAGAATCGGTCGTATCGATCTTTGGGAACCAGAATGAAAACCAACCTGTACGAACTTGTTCTTTCAATGCCTAATCATACGATAGCTTCCCTTAGAGAATAAGATGATATTTGCGATAATGAGAACCAGTTTCAATTTTAAGACTTCCTTTCTTAACTGAATCTCATTACTTGATTGATATAAAATTTCCTTGTTGGGTTTACAGGTTTGTAAATACATAGATTTTGTCATAAACAAGTGAGGAGGCACTTAAAATGATGAAAACCCATTTTATAAGAAAAATAAGAGAGCACAGAACATAGATGACTACATTGAGCATAAAGATAATCAAATAAGTTAAATAAGTAAATAAAGCAAATTTAAAAATAAATTTAAACAAACATTACAAAATTTAAACAATGTTTAAGCAGCGCGCAATATACCGCTGCATACAACAAACAAAGGAAGTCAATGATAATTCAGAGAAAGCAAAAACCCCGAAATAAACTCCGATAGAATCGAATTAAACAGACAAGGAATCCATTCTAGTACACTTTTTCAAGGGCTATAGACTACATTCGAAATGGATTCAAATAAATTGGGAAATTTTTCTGTAAGAGTTCAATCGTGTTAGCGGTATTATGTTTATTTTTTCTTTCTGAAAATTTTGTTGTTTACTTATCTTGTTTGTCCTGTGGTTTGCGAAATTTCGGGCTATGACGAGGCTTTGGTTAGACTTAGGTCAAGCCTCTTACAGAAAACCTTCCCAATTTATTTGAATTCATTTCGAATTTAGTCTATAGCCCTTGAAAAAGTGGACTAGAATGGATTCCTTGTCTGTTTAATTCGATTCTATAGGAGTTTATTTCGTGGTTTTTACTTTCTTTGAATTATCATTGACGACTGCATTTATATTACAGAAACAAGAAATATCTAGAAAATAATTACATGCACTTCAATAGCAAAAACACCGCAGGAGTCAGAGATAGCAATGCAACTTTCATCGACAACAGTCGTTGAAGGATTATCACAGGAACGTCTTGCCTGCTATTTCTGTGGATACTGTACAATTTCTGACTGACTACTTCGAAACTGATTCAACTTCAAAAGGGACAAGAACTTATTTAATTTTTCAAGAAGGTATGAAAAATGTCATAAAAACACGCAGAAGAAAATTCGCAACTTTTCAACTCATGCGCCATAATTTCGAAAAATTGGGCATTTTTCTAGAGCCTTGACTTATCGACAAATGTCACCAAGTAGGTGAGATTTTTTGACCGCCGAATTCAACAGTCCTTTCCTTAAAGTCTTATCACAACAGTAGAGTGGCAAAGCTATTTTGTAGAGAGGACAAATAGTGAGTCTCTCACACCCTAATGCGAAAAACTCTTTTGACTCCCAAAGCTCTTTCAGTAGTGAGTACTGTCAATAAAGTTTTTGATATCTGTTCTTTTCACGAAATTGAACAAATTGAATTTGACTTGGAAAGTGACGTCATTTGCTAGCTTTTCGAATACACTCTCCCAATTCACTGGTGTTATGTCCAGTTATGGAAAAGTGCTAGTTCAGAAAGTTCATTTGCGTGCAGCTGGAAATATATGTAATCAATCACCTCACAGAAGTACACAAAGAACGTGAAATAATTTATGAACAATTAAATGGCACAGTGATCGTGGAAACAGAATAACATTAGCATTAACAAAGTTATTCTGTAACGCATATGATTTACATCATTAATCGCAGTGATAAACTCTTTACCTGTGTTTTATTGAGCTGCCTTTCGATGAGGTCCCTCTCTTGAGCCGTGTGTTGAATGATAGTAGTAAGCTCTGCTATTTTGCTCTTCAACGAATCGAGTTTCGCGAGGTGCAACTGCAAGAAAACAGAAAAACTTGTTAAAAATTATGACTAAGAATAATCAACTCTTTCCTTATACAGGGTCAGTGGCGGCTCGTCCATAAGAGCTACAGTCCCCCCCCCCAGAAATTATTTTAAAATCTTGTATTTTCGTTTTTATTCTAATTGGCTTACTTTTCCACTTTCAGAGTTCATTGATCAACAAAATGTAATAAAAAACGTAAAAGGAAGATTGAAAATCAACCAGGAATTAGGAGAGAAGCAGGTCAGAACTGCAGAAAGTTTTGCCCCTCCTATTCGAGCACTGATCAACGCGGAGAGCCCTCAGTCGGGAGAAAAAGCAACCCTTTTTCCACTTGAAATTACATTCATTTGAGCTGCATTTTCCCCAGCTCTCGCTTGGCGTGATTTCCTCATTTGGCATTTTGTCGCTTTTTCTCAGTAGTCCAGTAATTAAGTAGTTTTTTAAATCAAATTCTGGAGGAGTTGTAATTTTTTTATCCTTTATGTTTTTTTGGGTGCTGATAACGAATCTGAGGTTTGTCACTAAAAATTTTTGTTGGAATTTTAGTTTTAGCAAAAAAAAAAAAAAAAAAAAATAAAAAAAAAAAAAAAAAAAAGTTTTTTGCTTATAACTCAAAAACTATCAATTTTTAATGTATGGACATTATAAACCAAAATAATCCGCACAAAATTTCTTACAATTTAGGTTTATACAACTTTTGCAGCACTGCTTGTTTCAGAGCTGACGAGCCGCCACTGCACAGGGTAACCTTGACTTACGACCAAGTTAAGTATCACCGACAGGTTGTAAGTCGGATTTATATTTTCCAACACTATCTTCACTCAAAGGGGCTATAAAAATTGTCCATGATGTGAAAAATACATAATATGCATTCTACTGTACGAACTGTAAACAAAAATACAACCTGAAACTAAGTTTTATATTGGAATTTCCTTTACGGTCGTAAGTGCGGATGATAATAAGTCGAGAAGACGGTGTATATTATTCGTGGTGGTCCTCTAATGACACGTAGTGAAGTTTTTATTTTTCTTCTATGTTCAACATTGCAGCTTGTGGAGCTCAATGGAGTCATTTCATGTGATGTCACAGTCACATGATTAGCGCAACTGTGTATGTCATGCCGCACTTTATGTTACGGTGCGCTGTGATGTCACGTCCTTTTACTTCCTGTAAGATGCGCAATGGGTTCGAAAATTAAATTTGGTGCGCCACACTAGACAAGTGTCACATGAGCATGAATCGATTCCATTTCAACTCAATAAAAAATAAATTTAAAAAAATCGGAAATCTATTGCCATGCAAGAAATTCATTACAATAAGTTTTAAAAAATTTAACATGTCAAATAACATAATAAATTAGAAATAATTGCACACAATTCCTTGAAATTTCGTATCTACAATGAGAAAAGGTCTGTTTATCTAAATGGTCAAGGTATAAAATACATTGTGTGGCAACGTTCATTAAGGATGGAAGATAATTTATTCAGCAGAAATTATCGATTCGGAGCTTCACAGAAGACTTATGTTGATTATTAACTTTCAATTAAAAAAAAATCCTTAAAAGTTTTTTCATTCACAAAAATCTGTAGCTTTTTGGAAGCTTCTCATTTATATATATATATATTACCACATTTTCTTATAAATTAGAATGGTACAAACGCCAGGTGTGTAAGAGAAGGTAAAAAAAAAAATTAAACACAAAAATAATAAAACAATCAAGATTATTTTTAATAAAAAAAAGATTTTTAAGATAACAATAGTTTTCAGTACATTAAAACATTAACTGCGAATTCTTTTCACAAACACAACCGACTTTAAAAATAAATCGTCTGCCACATTAATTTTCTTCGAACAAAGCATTTTGATGAAATGCAATTTCCAAAGCAATCTAATTTGCAATGCTCAACGTTGAACAACAGGAGGGAAAATATAATGAGGATGTGTTGGGAAGGGAGGGTATTCCTTCTTCTCCCCACTTCACACGAAATAATATTCGGTTGGAGCGAATGAAATTTCACTACAGCAACCCTTCTGAGTTCAAGAATGGGAAGCGGAACGCGAAACGGCCGGATGTGCGTAAGGGCACCTGATGCCTTACTACATGCAAATCATCTCACGGTTTTCAGTAATCCATACCACACTCCAATCTAAATGACTAGAGTGTCGGAGGATTATGAATTCCTGTGCATAATCGCAAGAAGGAAAGTGGTAGAAAAAAAATCCCACAGATGTTGCTAAGTATGGGAAGGGGGAACAAAACCACTAAAACGATTGATTAAAAAAGTTGCCACAGTTTTTGGGTGGGGAACGAAAATAATTTCTTCATTTTTTTTTCTGGGTTCAGTTTTAATGCAAAATACCTTTCAAACAGTAATTTGCTACAGTTAATTTCTTCCAATAATAATGAGCTTCAGAACAATCAATTTTTAAGTCATTCAGTCCTAAGTTTTTGCTTATGAGGCAAAAAATATTCCCTTATTATAAATGTTTAAAATATATATGGCTTCCAACACAAGTATTTTTCTTTTTCAGTCTCAAAGCCTTATAATTGGAAGCAATATTTCATTTCATTTTCAGAACTTAAAAAATATGGGACGTTGCATACGCATACTGTTAAGAATGAACTGTTTAGTTACCTGATCACAAGTGAATTCAGTAAAGACGATGTACAAATATACGATAAATCTGAAAATTCTCAAAGAAATCCTTTTTTTTTGTAAAAACGACTCTAAATTTTAAATCAGAACAGAACTTTTTCCGACAAATTTTTTATTTAATCTTTGATGGGGTTTTATAGCGGAAAAGAAACGGCTAAGCTGAGCGTAATGAATATTTAATCGTGAGAATTAATAATAAATAATTTTTTTAAGCTGAAATATAATAAATACATCGCATTGTATTTTAGTAAACTGAGATATTGTGTTGAATCCAGATGATTTGGAAAGGACACAATTATTAAAGTTCCCATAAGAAAACCAGCGGGTGTGGCTTCCCTAAAACACGAGTGGGGGAAAAAAATACACTAAACGCCAGAAACGAATTCCATTCCCTAACACAGGTGTGTGTGTGTGGGGGGAAAACTCGCAAATCGTCCGCGCCTTTTTTTTTTTTTTTTTTGCTTTCGTAGAATGGGGAAGAAACCGCATATGCAATTTGAACGCCTTTTTTTCAACCGATTGAAACGAAAATTGGCCTCGGATCTACAATTAATGATAGCAGACCTCATAATAATTTTTATTTATCCAAATCATAAGGTTGAGAGGTTATCGTGTTAACAAGCATGCGATTAAACAAACCGACAGACAGTCAACGCGTTGACAGATTTGGTTCAAACTTTGATACACACATACATTCCTGATGATAAAACCATGTACCAAATTTTATCCACCTAGCTACTTAAGTTTTTGAGTTATCGTGTTCACATGAACACGGACAGACAGACTTCCCGTGAACGGATTTTGTCCAGAATTTGATAGAAAACCTACAAATTATGTGTCAAGAACGCATATCAAATTTCATCCCTCTAGCTCTAACCGATTTTCAGTTATCGTTTTCATAGACACACAGACAGAAAAAATTCCAAAATTGCATTTTTGGACTCGGGTAAGGTATACAACGCGGAGATTCGAATTTTTTGACGATTACAATACTTTCTCTTTGCATACTTCGTATACGAGAAAGTAAAAAGAACGTGACTTCACAGACAACAAACAGATGACATGCGCGGTAACGTCTGTCAAGTGACAATGAAATCACGAAATATTTTCTAAATTAAAAGTCCACTCGCTCTCTCTCTCTCATACACATACATAAGAAAACCGTACTCTATCCGTACAAAAACTGAAAGAAATTCCCCATTTTATGAAAAAGAAAATGCTAATTTCTGGTATACACTTTGAAGTTACTTACTATATTTAGAATAGCTCAATTAGCGCAGGCCAATGGCTTAAATAGTTTTATTTATTTTAAAAAAGCGATATCCACTCGTTTATGATTCTACAGAGGTAACACGACTTGAGATACGACGAGATCTTTAAGTAGATGTTGAAAAGTTTCGATAAGAAAGGAATAAATGGGAACTTCTTAAAGACATTCAGTACAATAACAAAACAAACTTTAATGTGCGGTGGCGACAACATTTAGTGATTAGTTTGATATGTTTACGATCTCGGAATGTAAATTTTTGCTGATAAGAAGAAAATTGCCCTATATCGAATGAAGTAAAAAGAGATTTAAAAGCATTGGACGCTTGATGTTTCAACTGTATAAAAATTATTAAAATGAGATTGTTTGAATTTTTAAAAAAATGAATGCTCTAAAACTTTGAACTCTTTCAGATGATAGCAGAAAACGATATTATTCATTCTAAACATATGTATATTTTTTGTTAATATTCAGCGGCTATGCTCTCTTTTTGAATTCGCTTGCATTTTTTTGTAATCTGAACTCTAATCTTTTACTTTTTTTTCAGTTAAATTTCATTATTGTCTGCTTAAGGCCCGAAAAAAAAAATGAATATATAATATTTTAGTTTGTTTTTACACTTTTATTAAATTTCACTTGTTTCAAGTTTATAAAGATGGAATTTTATCTCTGATATCTCTCTCAGTTTCTAAGGTGCTACAATTTTCAAATTTTGTACACTTGTGTGTTCTCGATGATATTGCATTATTTTAATATTTTCTGAATGCAATTAACAGTTATTCGATTAATTTAATTAGATTTTGATTCCATACTAGTGGCGCCCACTGGTAGTGAATTAGATAAAAAAAATGAACATAAGATTCCAAAATATTTATAACAGTGGATTATAAATTAAAGATAAAAAAGTCGATAATAATAAAAATTTAAAAAATCTACTTTTTAAAATACTAATAAAAGTTTGTTTTAGAAATTTGTTTTTATTTAATTATTATCAAATTAGCAACATTCATTTAGATGTAGTTTTATTGTAAAGATGTTTGTATGGACAAGTTTTCTATTTTATTTTTTGGGGGGTAATGCAGAAATTCCGCTATACCCGACAGAGTTCCGGAGTAATGTTTCGTCAATAGGAATCTTCAAAATTTCAAAACTCTGCTTTAAGATCTTAAAAATGTTTAAAGTAGAGTTTTTTAATGTTATGGCTTAAGGATACTTTGAAAAAAATTAAATTTGATGTTCCAATTGCTGTAGTGCTCAATATTTACTTAAGATAAGAGCTTCAATTTGCGAAAAGGCTGCCATAATTGTTCGTTATCGTTCTTTTTAGCGACTTTAAAGGCTTGTTTGACGGTTAAATTTTGAACCAAAAAATCTAGCTAATTATAATCGTTCTCTTTGGAATTAAACTGTTTTAAGAGCCGTTCTTTTTACCTGTGTTAAATAAAAAGAATTAAACGAACACGGGATTTGACGCTTTGTGTACAACAGAAAGAATTAGTTCGAACTTGGCGTTTGATCCAGTAACCAAACGGATTTGGCGATTTCTTAAATTGTGGGTTATCGAAAAACGGTCTGTGAATTCAAAATAAACAAAACAGAAAAAAGAATATGGCCGCTCTTCTAGGAGGACATTTTTTTTTCGTCTTGACCGAATTGGATCGGCAATTTTTCTAGTCCATCTACTGATGGCAATTTTACTTAATTTTTACACAGATTGAAACGAATTTTGGAACAAATATTTTTTTGAATTAGGGGATAACAGTCTTTGTTGATAAAAGTCCCTAAATCTGGTATCTCTCAGAGATACAATTGAAGATTTAAGCAAAACAGAAGACTCATGCATTCTAACGAAGCAGTGTGATTAAAAATCTTGAACAAGTTAAATTCTTTGATATTTTGAAAGAAAAATTTACTTATTCATGTTTCGTTAGAGAAATAGTTGGAATAAAAATGGAAACGATGATGATAATGCTTTAATTTAATATGTATTGCTGTCTTAAGAAAAGATGGATATGTACAGTTAAACAGTGACTTGATGCCACTAACTGTAAATAAATAGAAAAAAAAATAAATTAGAGGAGCCGTTATTTGTATCACATTAAGAGGAAAAAGACAAAAACATTTGAAAACCTTAAATGGCAAAACTTCCAAGCCAAGCAAAAGTAGAATTCCGATTTGCCTTCCTTTTCCCGCCATAACAGCAACTCAATGAATCAAGTTATATACTATATAATGAATAATTCTTTTTTGTCTTAGGGTGAAGTTAGGTTTCCAAGATGAAAATAAAACCCAGTTTCTTACATGCTTTTATTTAATTTATTCATGTTGGTAAAGTAATTTTGTAATCGAATTTTCAATCATTTTCAATAAGCTAGTTCTGAAATGTTGCGCAGTTATAAGTCCCCGATGAGAATACTATATTTTGAGAACTTTTATACTAATAATTTTAATTCGATATGAGAGGCTTATCTGGCAGTGAACTTGAGAAATAAAATGATTACAAGATTCTATAAAAATTGTAATAATGAATTATGAAATATATTATAGACTTAAAAGTCGAAAGTAATAGCCAATAAAATGAAATTTAAAATACCCGCATTTTATTAATGTATTAAAAAGCAGAATTTTTAAAAATTGAAGGCAGGGGTGAAAACAAAAAACGTAAAAGTGTCAGATGATGAAAGCAGTGCAATAATAATAATACAAATAAACCACAGTGTTTATCATAAGATAGAAAATTCCTAAGTACTCAGGTTACTATAAATTAAATCTAAATCTAATCTAATAATCTAATCTAAATTAATCTAATAAAAATTAATTCTAAAATATCCAGGAAAAATGAAGAAAATTTCAATATGGAAATACAAATATGAATTCTTCGTGCATCATTATAAGTTAAAATAAAAATATTTAATAAATACAAGTATATTTGTTAAAGTGTAGGTACGTGAGGACAGCTTTCATAAATACAAGTATATTTGTTAAAGTGTACGTGGGGACAGTTTTAATAAATACTAGTATATTTATTAAAGTGTACGTGGGGACAGCTTTAATAAATACAAGCATATTTGTTAAAGTGTACGTGGGGACAGCTTCAATAAATACAAGTATATTTGTTAAAGTGTACGTGGGGACAGCTTTAATAAATGTGAGAAATAAAAATGGAACCTTCAATGCATAGTGAGTGAGGTGCTAAACGTTTAATACCTCTCGCTCATTTTGGCAAAATTAAATAGAGAAGGGTAAAGGGAAAAAGAAAATGGGAAATGAATAGATGCCCCTTCAACCTAAAAACATAAAAGGAGGCAGGAAGGGACTCGAACATTTATCAGCGGGTGCGACGGGCAGAAATAAAATGATCCGAAGAAAGAGGCAGGCCCAGAAAATTATTTTCATTAAGGAAACGCGGTTATGAAGTGCTCCGCTTTTGTATATCGACAAAGGGAGAAGTTTGGAAAGACCAGGAGCGGACTAGTTGGAAGATGGTTTTAGTAAAGGGGAAAAACGAATAGAAGTTTTACCTTTGAAAGGATTCCCTTTTTTCCCCGTTAAAAAAACGTTTTTGATGAATTATTGGAAAGTATAAATGAGGGGGAAATTTTAAATGCTGTATAACTTATTTGCATGCTCAACAATTAAAACGGAATTTCGGTCGATAACAGTCTTAATGGAGGTAAATGTAATTAGTGAATTCTAAGTTTTTACGATGCAAGTCTTTTGTTAAACAGAAAAAAGCTCTAAAACAAAAGAAAATGAATTATTCGGATGTAAGAAATGTTTATTCTTATTAATTAATAAAGGAGAAAGCAAAAGGGAACTTTATTCATTATTTTCATAAAAGAAATTCTCTTCTCCTCCCCCCTCCCCCAAAAAAAGAGAATGCAGTTTGAGATGAATTACTGTTGGGATACTACAAATATCTAAGAATTAAGAATGATCTATCTACGGTAATAAGGGAAATCCTCTATCCACTGAGAGGTGTCAATAGCTTTACTTTCTGCAGTGGCGAATTCAAGATTTTGGTCGGGGACTCAGGTCATTTAAGTCTTGGATCGTCGTGACCTCATGGTTCATGTAAGTCAAAACACTTTAACTTTACTCACCTGACAATAAGAATCACAAAGGACACTACAAAACTTTCGATAATTTAATAAAAACACAATGAAATAGCTAGCCAAAACATGTTCTCGACCGCGTCAACGCTACAAGTGGAATGACTAGAAAAGTAGGAAAATTTTCGAGCCTGTCAAAAGCCAGAAAGCAATGTTGCCACTTTTTAAAAAAAAAATTTTAAAAGAGAGATTAAGGATAAACAGGTGTAGTGTTTTGAAAAAAACACCAAGAATTTTGGTTTAGCTCTGGGGGCTGCAGCCCCATAGCACCCTCCCCCCTGGATTCGCCACTGACTTTCTGCATTATGCAGGAACATAGTATCATCAAGTCGTTCATCAAACCAATAATATCGAGCTATTTTGAATTGTTATTTGTATGCAACGCTTGCGGATAGGTCGAAATACTTTTGCAACAACATTTTTTTCCACGCACCAATTAAACGTTACATTCCAAAAGTATTCGATAAAATAATCGAAACGTGTTACAAATTACTAACTCGAGAATGCTGAATCCAATTTCTGCAGCATTTTGTGAAGCACTTTCTAGAACATGGCTTATAATGAAGGTTAAATTTTTTAAGGCACATGAAACTTGTTCTCTTTGGCCAAAATAACTCGAACAGGACGCACTAGTTCGAAAGAGTCGATCAGCAATCAGAGTAGGCACGAAGACGGGAAATGCAATTCCACAAAAGATGACAGCAGAAGATGATAAAGAAAATAAGAAAGCGACGTGACCAGCTTACAGACAGAGATATCTGATCTCTATCAGTCACGTAACATGTCTATAAATAAATACAGGATCACTGCAGAAGAAGTAATGCAATAAGCTACGCCCGGTAAAAGAATTAACACTGATTATCGGAATGTCATATTGAGTGTGTTTCCGAAAATCAAAATTCAGTTTTTTTGACACACGAGCACATTTACAGTCTGATAATTTCTGTTCACTGATATTTTCGGAGTGAAAATATTTATTAAAATGATAAATTATCCGTCGTAAATAATTATACCAGTGTCGCTGAATATAACCATTATCTATACTTATAAAAGGAAATGTTTGCGTTCGCGCGATGTCCAGACGAATCTATCGCACTCACAGCCATGAAATTTTGTACACAATTAGTCGTAAAAGTGACTCAATGCACCTCGAAGCCGGAATTTTAAAATTTAATCTAGAAAATTTTTTATTTAATGTTTTGTGTTGTTTTGGGTCATTTTCGGGACGTTTACAGCTGTAGTATCTTTTCTAATGATAGTTGAAAAACAATCAATGCACCATCGGATAGAACAAATAATTTTCGTTCTAATGAAGTTTGTTTTGAATTTCTAACGTAATTTACTGAATTTTGAGAAATTTTTAAATAATAGTAACTTTTATGGTAATTTTTGATACGGATTTATTCAAATTCTCGCATCTGACATTCTAACAACTCATTTTTTTCCAGTTTATAACTGGAACGTTTCTGTCGGATTTAAAACAAGAGCGGTTAAAATATCTTACTCCGTTTTTTTTTAAATTAATTTTTTCCTGATTAGTCCAAACAGTTTTTTTTGCTAGCGAGATTTGACAGCGAGAGTTTCTCCGGAAGATCCCAGAATGCATTGTTGCAATTTCATTGGCTGGTGCGTGACCTTCCTCGCAGGAAATGACGTAATATGCTTTCATTCCCAGCATGCATTTCTACATTTCGATTCCTTCCGGTGACGATATTACATTCGCGTCATTGTCGAAAATCAATAATGTGCATCTTTTGCTTTGATTCTGTTTTCAAAACTTTTTCGTGTCATTGTTGCATTTTCCCCCCATTTTGTAGAAGTCCCGATTCCACGGGCAACGCCGTGCGCGTACTGCTAGTCTCCAATATATGGATGCAGACTACCTTCCCGGAAGATTATTAGGGAAAAACGGTCCACAGTCGTGTTCTGCTTGGAGGAAAACCTCCACCAACCGACTCAACAGCAGCTAAAAAGCGCATCGGTCTACCAGTTTCTGAATGATAAAGAGAACAGCTAGGGAACAGAAAGCGTTGATCACACGAAGAGTTTTTCCGTTATTTGGAAAATGCGTCCATTATCTGACATTAGACGAGTGTCAGGTATCTGGAGTAGTTATAGATTGGCCTGGTCCTGATAATCGGTTATTCTTATTTCGGAATTCCATTTAATAACAGTTCATAAACCTGAATCAGAATAAATCTATCATATAGAAGTAAAAAGTTATCAGGTTTAATATAATGCATTAAAAGAGAAATTATTTCAAATTTTACGGATAACGGTTTACACCACAGTAACTTCGCATGCCACTTTCCTGATGGGTATCTGAAGAAATCACGGTTGTGGAGATTGTTTAGTCTAACAACTAACAATGCATGTTCTGAGTTGCGTTGCAACCATCATTATCAGCACCATCAAATTTGATAACGTGGTGTACGTTCGATCCCAGAACATTTCGGTCATATTCAGGATCACCTGAGACCACTGGAAAAAACCAGCGGGAGTGGCCTCCCCTAAACTTTCTCGTATACTCATTCCTCAAAAACTCTCGTATAGCGTGTCAGTTCCCCACACCCTCGCTTGGATAAAAATTTCGAATCTACTCTATTCCCAGAAAGCAACAAGTTTCTCCAGGACAGGTGAAAACAACAAAACGGAAATAAAATAATCCGAGCAGGATCAGAATTCGCCAAAAAGGGAAGAAGAAAAAACTCCTAGCAGGAGTCATTAAGCATAAGCCCTTCGTCATGAAGCCGCTGAATATCATGCACAGAGATTGCTTCCAATATGCATGCGCGTGGAGATAGCGGATTCGTTTCAAAAGTATGAAAAAAAAAAAAAAAAAAATTGAATATGCAATTTGAACACCTCTTTTTTAACCGGTTGAGATGAAAATTGGGCACAGGTCTATAATTAATGTTAGTATCCGTGATACCAAGTTATATTTATCTAAGCCAAAGGGCTTATGAGATATAATTTTTACAAGTATGCGATTATAAAGACCGACAGACAGTCAACCCTTTGACGGATTTGGTCCAAAATTTTATACGGACCTACATTCCTGATGATAAAACTGTGTACCAAATTTTATCTATCAAGCTATTCAAGTTTGCGAGTTATAGCGTTCACATTATCACAGACAGACTTTCCGTAGACGGATTTTGTACAAAATTTGATAGAAACCTGCAAATTATGTCTCAAGGCCACATACCAAATTTAATCCCCGTAGCTCTAATAGTTTTCGAGCTATCGTGTTCACAGACAGTCATAATTCCAAAATTGTGTTTTTCGGGCTCAGGTAGGTCTAAAACGTGAAGATTCATCAAAATCTCGAGTTCGAATTTTTTTGACGATTACAATATTTTCTCTTTGTATACTTAGTAAACGAGAAAGTAAAAAAGCGGTTCGTTAACGAAGCAAATCTATAGCTTTCAATTAACACCACCAAATTCCACGCACAACCTCAAGGTACTGGAGTTAAGAAATCAGATGATCAACCATTTTCAAGACCAGAATTGTTATTTTTCATTATATATTAAAGCAACTCAATGATTTGTTCCAAAAATGCAACATCCTAAAATGAGGGCCTCTAAACACATCTTATAAAAAAAATCTATAAATGTTTTCTAAAAATTGCCTTTTGTATAACAACTCGGAAGTGATAAATCTACAGCTGCTGTACATTTTTATTTCTATTCATCAAGCAAAAACACATATGAACCATTCCACAAGTACGGCCTTGGAAGCAGATGTTAATTTCCTCCTCCACTTTCTTGACATCGAAGACTTCAGGAAGAAAAGTTAACAACTGGGAATAACCATGACATCCCTGTAGCCTACACTCAGCTGACAGCTACTAGTTTTGCAGTTTTAATTACTACAGCATGTTTCTCGTTTGAATAATTTTTAATATTTTAATTATAATAGAGCTGAACTTGTTCAACTATTCAGAAATTAGAGTAATTAAATTTGCAAGAATAGTTTTTTTTTATGAAAATATTGAAGCCTTAAGATTAGAGATTGAAGAGTACAAAAAGTGTTTCACAATAATTAAAAACTAACTGATGCACCCGGTATTGCCTCAGGATGATTATGTGCTCAGCTTAGTATCACGCTAATATTAAAAATAGATATATTTATATTTAATTTAAATGCCATTTAATATTTGCTTAAGAGTTCAAGAGATATTAATATAGCACTCGGCGGAAAGCCAATGCATTCAAATAACGCAACGAATTTAAACAACAACGCATTTAAATATATATATATGTTGCGGTCAATGCGATTAATCGGTTATTATGAATAATAACTGGCTATTATTCATTTTAACCAGGTTTTTTTTTTTACTTTAACCCTAACAAACATACAACATTTCTAACGTAAAATACTTTTTTTTATATAAAATATTAAAATACACAAAATCCTCTTATTGTCTGCAACTTTATTTTTAAATAGCCGCCTTCAGCGACCAGCTTGTTTGCCGGGAATATAATTTCAATCGAATCTGCTGGGTATAATTTGATATTCATGATTCCCTAAACAAAGTCATTTTAAATTCTGAGACATTTAAACTATGCTCTTTTAGTGGAGTTGTACCTGTTTTGTTCATTGTCTACATAATTGTCCCTAATGGAGTTAAGCAGCTGTCCGTATCACGTAGCATCTAATTGCCAACTTCACTTTCTTGTTCCTCATGCAAAATACGCATCTGATTTCAATATTAAAATGGCGCGGCACATTTTACATCAAGCAGCAGGTAAACTGGATTAAAACATGCTGATAAAAAGCTAAACAAAAAGAACAACACTTGCTCAAATTAGCAACACAAGCAGACAGCAAATCACTAATAACTACAGAAATAGCATGAACAATAGTGCTCATCGTCTAACAGACGAAAACCGGTGCTTTCAGCATAGTATGACCGTTGGCTCATCGTCTAACAGCTGACCAATTCGCATTGCGAACAAGACTCCAAAGAGATAAATTTCTAGTTGAGTAGGTCGGTATTTATACCCTTTTCCGAAAGGATGTGACGTCACATAGAATCTTCTAGTACAGTAGAACCCCGGGAATCCGAAGTAATTGGGGCTGACCTCTGTTCGGATTCCGGGGAATTTGGTAAAATACTCTTGATATACCAAATGCAGTAGAGTATTGACTCAGGGTGCTTTGTGAAAGCGTACGGAAAGAGCACGCGGCGATTCGCACGGTACAGTGGCAAACAAGTTGAGGGCAAAAAGAAGATACCTGAGTTTGTTTCTACTAATTAAGGTGCTGTATTCATTCTTAAAGTAATCAAAAACTTCAAATACTTCTTTTAAGTTAGGAATAAACATTAGCTTTGTTTTTGATTCGTAATTGTTATTTTCTCTTCATTTTTCAGAAAATTAAAAAAAAGTTGTTCAGATTATCAGGAATTTCGGATTTCCGGGGTTCTACTGTACTTCTCCATATCTCCGCACCTAATAGAGATAGGAAGAAAATTCTAGCATTTTCAAGGACCTTCGTTTGTTGCCAAGCTTATCGCCAAGGTCGGGGGTCATTAGATGACACTCTCCCCAGAATCCAATAAAAGCTCTGTAAATGTATCTTTCCAACCATAGGACTATCATGGCTGAGAAGCGATATTACAAATTCGCAACAATGTAGATTAATCTGTAAAGTTTTATCCCTCGCTACACACAAAGTGATACAAGAAAAAATATTTGTAGTTTAAATAAAAATTAAGCATTCAAAATATTTTGCATGATTTTCAACAGTAAGATATAAATACTTTTTTTTTATAAATGAATTCTATCCGTTTATGAAGAACGTTAAAGTTTTATTCTTTTGATCTTGAATGCGATAATACATAAAGGAAGGGGGGGGGGAGTCCTGTTCAGGACTAAATTAATTTCAAGCAGTAAAAAGAGACTTGAATTTCAGTTTGCAGACTATAATTTTTCGAGCTGTGAGATTTAAATCTTGTATGGAGTTATTATGTTTCTCAGAATTCCGTTTAATCCAAGTTATATAGGCTAAGGCCTTTTCAGGTTTTTGAAATTTAGTTTCTAGGAAACGATCTTTTTCTTTTTAATTTAACTTCCGTAATATGTTAAAATTCTGGACTAATTTCCTGTTCATTAGAAAAGTCAAATTGATGGGGAGAAGGTACTGGTATCTAAATGACGCATGGGGGAATTTTGCACGTGAGGGTGAACTGGCGGTAAGGAAGAGTGAAAAGTATTCGAGAAGTTTTCGCGATATTTCAGATGCGGAGAGGTTTCTTTTACTTAAATGAGAATAAAAAACACGTGCAGACGTTCGTTTTATTATTTGGTAAAAGTATGCATCGGAATGGTGCTTGTCGGAAATTAAGCAAAAATGGTCATATCTTCCGCCAGTCCTATCATTCTTTCTAATCCTCGGGTTTAAATAATTTCTTGAAGGTAAAACTGCTTAATTCACGACTAATATATTACAACTTTTAGCAATCACGTCTGAATGACTGCAATGATAACTGTAAAGAAAAATGGTCATTTATCAAAAAATTATAATTAGTAATACAAATACAATTTCAGATATAGATGTTTTCGCAAAACATTAAAAGAAACCAGCGGGAGTGGTTTCCCCTAAACTTTCTCGTATACTCCCAAACACATGTAGAGAAAAAATAAGTTAAAAGGCAGTAAAACCAACAAACGTCCCTAACGCAATGGAGAAAAAATTAAGCGAAACGTTATACCACGAGTTTCGTGGTTTGACATGCAAGGCGGAAGTAGAGTTGAAATTACAAGCCGGCGTGATTACGCAATAGGGTTGCAAAAGTTAAGAAAACCAAATTTGCAATTTGAACGCCTCTTTTTAAAACCGATTGACACAAAAATTGGATACAAATCTACAATTAAGGTAAGAAGGCCACATACCAAATTTATTAACCTAAGTAATTTTATTAAGAAGTTATTGCGTTCAAAAGTATGCGATTATACAGACAGTCAACCCTCTGACGGATTTGGCCCAAAATTTTATACGGACCTACATTCCTGATGATGAAACTGTGTACCAAATTTTATCCATCTAGCTATTCAAGTTTTTGAGTTATAGTGTTCACATGAACGTGGACAGACTTCCCGTAGACGGATTTGTCCCAAAATTTTGATAGAAACCTAAAAATTATGTGTCAAGATCACATACTAAATTTCATTCCCGTAGCTCTAATAGTTTTCAAGTTATCCTGTTCACAGACAGACATGATTCCAAAATTGTGTTTTTCGGACTCAGGGAGGTCTAAAACATGGAGATTCGTCAAAATCTCGAGTTCGAATTTTTTGACGACAGCAATACTTACTCTTCGTATACGAGAAAGTAAAAATTTAAATGCTGCATTTTTCAAAAGCTAATTATTGTATTGTAAGTAAATGTTGCACAAACTGTGGAATTTATTCAATTTTGCACAGAAAACTGCATACACAGAACCATTTGCAAAAGTGAACCATAAATCTGCAAAATAGTGATTGGTTCCCACCCACTTGCATGTGGAGAAGGTTTGATAATGCGCCCACTTGTGTGTACAGGTAACTAGCCATCTCGCAATGTGATTGAGATTTGAAATCGCCAAGGAATGATCTTTTCTTAATGAATACTTCCATCCTTCAGTTGCCCAATTTGCCATTTTCTTCCAAATTAACAATAGGACAACGTCAAATTTGGAAAAACATGGTTTATAAAGTTAGTCATACATCTTTTAACGTATGTATGTGCAACTGCCATGTTTCCTGATTGAAAATAGGAAATAATGTAGCCATAATCATTATGTTTTCTCGTTCTTCGAACAAGGTTATTTACAAGTACGGCAGTTCTGGTTGGTTCCCCGGAATGTCTCCGATATTCTATGGACTTGATATCGTTCTTTCCTTACCGACCTATTAGAGGCCTTGCACCGTTCTGGACAGGCTGGATCGGTATTTGTTACGGCCTTACTTCTCATAATATTTGTTACGCCCACTAGCGGTCTTTTTCTGTGTGTGTATAATGTGTTTTCAGTATCTTTATCAGTGTGAAGTTGACTGTGATCAGCGCACGTCGTGTGAGGCTCGCTTGAGCCATTGAGTTTGCATTGGACACAGAGATTTATGTTTAGTAATAAAAACCAGTTACAGTCCAGTGCCTCGTCTTTTGAGTTTTGGTTAGAAATGACCACGTCCCCTTCTCACACTCCGTAACAGTATTGGTCACTAACTCTTAGTAAGACAGTTTTCGTAATGTTTCTGTGTAACAATCAATAAAAACCGTTATTTCTTGTTAATTACCTAGCGTTCTCATGAACTGAAATGGAAGCAAATAGAGGTACGGTAAGGGGCCCAAATATCGTCTACCACGGTTTCTTCTTGATTTGTTGTGGTCTATTGTGGCCACTACCGGATATGCAAAGGCCCCCCCCTCTTCAGTAGGTGGTGGAGGAAGCCAATTGAATCTGTGTTGTTTTTTTCTTCTTTTCTCTGGGAATTTTTTCTGATTTTCATGTTTGATGAATTAATAATCATGCTTTATTACTTTTAGTTTAATTAATAAAGTTCAAGTCATAAAGTTATACCATATGAGGCAGTGATAATGACTATAATTGGCTGCATTTTGGTGTAGTTTATTTTTTTGTTTGCAATCCGATTCCGAAGAGGGATGCCGCCGTGTTTGAGGGTTAGGTTGTCCCCAATATCGCTCACTTGAATTTTCCCATTATCGCTCACGCCCACTTGGGTATTCCCATTATCACCCTAGCCCTTTGAGGGGAACTATATTAAAAAATTACTTTTAAAACACATTAATTGTAAAGAAGTTGATATCCTATCACCTGACAATGCTTCTAAATTCTTTTTTTTATTTTGATGTTTTATTCAGGGGAAAAGTGTTAAAAGAATACTTTAACCATATTCCTAAAAGTACAAAAAAATGCTGGCTTGTATTACTTTTAATTTTGTTGTGAACTAATTTTCATGTTTAATAAAGAAAGTATGATCATAACATAAGTTGCACTTTATTTCAGACATAGACGATGTTAGGAATATATAGTGGACGATATTGGGAACACTGTTTTTAGTAGGAAAAATGTTGCGGTCGCAAAGAAAAAAACAAAAATTGTGTGTGTGTTCAAACTTATGCGATAGAGTTGTAATTCGGCATTCGGGTTTTGGACAACAGTCCAGATAATAGATTGGAACAATTTTTAGACAAATTGCACATGAATTAGTTCTCTGATTAAAATACTGGTTTAAGGTATCCGACTGTGTTCGGAGACATTTTTTTGAAAAATAGCTTATATATATGTTTCAATGTTATTTTTGAACTGCATATGTTTTAAAACTATGAAAATATTGTAAAATTAGGCTTTCAAAATAATATATTTTTTTAAAAACTGAGAAATTTGAAGAAAAATGACTAAAATATTTGCCTTACGCTAACAGCCATAGACAAAATCGTATTCTAAATATACATAAATCCTTGCAGGAGTACATTTTTGTGACAGTTATCTGTGTTATGCTCTAAAATATTTCTTCTACTTCAAAATAGTTTTGAGATATAGCTGAACATAGTAACTAAACTGGTAATTTTTCATAAAAAATGCTTTTCTTTTATATTTAAGCACTTAAAAATAATACTTGATTTTAAAATTGACCTTAGTTTTTAGAGGAAAACATCAAGCATATTACAGAAAATAATCTCAGAAAATTTCATATCAATACTTGAATAACTTTTTGAGAAATCATTTTTACGGTCGACAGTTTTCCTCAGAAATATCATTTATCAGAAAACGCATTTAAAGTTTTCATGCAACATAAAATAATGCTTACAGTTCGGTAATAAAACAGCTGTAACTCCATTTGTAATTTACGTAGAGTAAAAAGTGAGACAGTTTTAGAAAGCTGATTAAACAGGCTACAAAATTAAGTCATAAAAACATTTTTGATAATTTCATCAAAAACCGCAATTTTAAATCAGTCGGATACCTTAAATGGGCGATATTTGGGACCCTTATATTGAATGCGGATTGACTCAGAAAATATATACCATAAGAAAAAGACAGTCTGGAAAGAAGTCTTTTCGGTAACCAGATGTCAAAGACTCAAAGTACCACCGGTACATTTAATTATTAGACTTAGTACGCAATATAAGACCAACGAGTTCAGTTTTGCATACTTCCATACATTTCGAAATAAATTAATAGTCGATTGTTTGATTTTTGAACAAGAAAAAACGGTAAATCGGATAACGAAAGTTGGACGAGGAGAGTATTATTCTACAAACCTCGAGACAAAATATAAGGTCGTAAAAGAAAACAACTAAAAGTGTTCATGAGAATGCACTTCAATCAGATTTTGGAAATCACGATATTACAGAGGACATGACAGATCATAAATCCAAATTATAAATAAGGTATTGGAGAAGAAGGTGGCAAGAATGATTTTCCAATACTACTTCAATGTAAGTCTCACGAAATATCGACTCGAATAATACCATCAAGACAAATCACAGTCATAAAACAACCCAATCACTATCAAGGGGGATCGAATCGAATCGAATCTCCTGTCGTCCGAACCTAATAGGAAGCGGATCGAAAGCCTATCTCTTGATTACTGAACGTTACAGGAATTTAAGGCAGTGGGGTGATTTGGACGATAATAGGAAAAGAGGGGTGGGGGTTTCCCGGATGAGAAAGAAATCACAGGGCTCAAGGAGCCAATGGGGTTGGCTAGTGACAGATGACGGCCCATCATGCCAATTTCAGATAAATAGTATCTAAAAAAATGATCATTACAATAACGAAACACGAAACGAAATTTCAATTAGAGGGTGTTGGAATGTAACGGAGATGATTTATGATTGGAAAATGAGAAGTCGCATTGAAAGACACACTCTGAGACGAGAGAATTACAAGTTAATTACAAATCGATGGCTTGCAATAACAGCGTTGCAGAGCCACGAGCACAACTCATTTTTCATAAAATCCAAAAGACAAGACATGGAATCTTTTTCATCTACGTATGTAACATACAAATGTGGTTGCCCCTGATCTTGCTTGGATGTTCTGGCTCATTAAATGACAGCCTTATCGTAGCGTTGTCCAAATCATTATATCTGAAAACATGAATTCGGTGAATGAAAATGAAAGGACTAAAATACAAATAATTTTTAAGCACATTTTTATTAATGTAATAAAAAGTAGAATTTTAATTATTTTCTGTTTTTGAGTGTTTCATTTATAATCAATATTGTAAATATAATAGACTTTTGTATCAACTTTTTTTTCTGATATTGATTACCCCTCCCCCCCGCTTTCACTCCATTCTTCTCTTCCTGTAAGCCGTTTTCTCGAACAGAACACGTCAAATAATTTGTTACGAGATCTATTTAAAGAAATTTTATAAAAATTCTCCCTTTTCAAAAATAATAAAACTAGATGTCGTAAAAATAATATGCTTTTACATCAAGTAGGTTTAAAGTTTCATCAACAATCTATCATCTACTAATAGTTGCTTGCTGGGGTGCACATAACACATCTACATCTCTTTTAAACATGTCTTACTTTATGTAGCCCTCCAACTTCCGAAGTTTAAATGCATAACTTCTTTTATTTGACATTACATAATTTATAGTGTTTATATTAGTTGGATATGAACATTTGCTTTGTTATTGTTTTTTATTGCCGACTTATTATCCCAGTCCATCATTTCGAAATTGGAAATATCTTCAATTTCGAAAGTTTCCCAATCAATAGTAGCCTATTATTGTTGATAAAGGTAATATTATTGCTGCACTGTATTCATGCATAGCGATCCATCACATACCTTTTCATTTCATAATGAGACAAAACTCATAACATAAAAACAGAGCTATAGAACATTTGCTAAATGAATGATGGTGTTTGGATTTTAAAGACAGGATCTGTTCATCATTCAATGACACTTAGGATACAATAGAGGAGACATATCTAAACACGGAGGGGGAAATCTGTCTCACATTTAAAGGACGTTAACATGAACAGAAAGTTCAAAAGAAAGATTGGTATTTTACAGATTAAATTTTGTTTGAGGAAAAACTACTCTCTTGCACTTGTGGTCAGATAACGAATAATAATTCATTTAAAGTAGTATCGCATTTATTAAAATTCCAAAATTTAACAACGGGGAAATATTTCGACCCTGATAGATCTAGGTTTGGTAGGAAATACGATAATCGATTTCACAATCATCCAATTATTCTACAAACCTGACTAGCCGTAGAACAAAATAATTTACCATGATAATCGGAAACAATTTTATTTTTCAACATTATCCTTACCAACGTTGATGCACTTATCCCATCGTTTTATCAGCGCCCCAATTCCAGCTGCATAAAATTCTTTCGGTTGCTGACTCATCCACGGTAAGACTTCGTGTTGAACGTCGTCATCATCTGCAAAGTGTTTGCAGACTGGTTGTTGTTGCACTGACCAACCAGACTTAGCCCCAAGCGATTTTCATCTGTTTTGCTCACTAAAAGATCTTGGAGGCGCTTTGCAGATGATGACCTACTGTGGATGACATAGCAACCCAAAGAATTTTATGTAGCTGGAATTGGGGCGCTGATAAAACGATGGGATAAGTGCATCAACATTGGTGGAGATAATGTTGAAAAATAAAATTGTTTCCAAGTGATTATCAAGGAAAATTATTTTTTTCTTATCTTTTGTGACTCACTTAATGACTTATCCTCGCAATAGCAACTTCATTTTAAATCAATAGCTCTTTAAGTAACAATTCAGAGACATTTTGTTTTCTTTTCCAATCGCAGATGAAAAACTTTTTTCAAAGCTATTCAACTTCGATAATGGAAGCAAGATCACGACATCAGTGCGCTCTTTAAACCAAGTCCAAATTGCAACGAAGTTAAGAAAATATTTTAGGTTCCAAAAAATACCTTCAAAACTTTTTTAGCAGCAGAACTTCAGTGGATAATTGAAACAGAGGGAAAAAAAACTGCGTGACTGATTCCAGTTGAACACATTCCATGATCTCTCAATACCGAGAGTCTGTAATGCTGGAATCGATGGACGCCACCAACAGGAGTAATTCTGTTACATGGCGGGAAGAAAACGCGGCGGCCTTTTCCGATTCCGGCAAATAAGTTTTTCATAAAAACAGCAGAACCCCATCATCGATTTCAAGGAGAGAGAGAGAGAGGAAATAACATTAGGGTAAAGAGGGAGAGCAAAAAAACCCTTACATATCCACAGTTTTTTTTCCTAAAAGCCACCAGTTACAGTTGAAAGATGAGGGGAAAAATTGAATCAGGACTATTTTTTGTGGTCACGGTATTTCGATAAAAAAAAAAAGAAATGGGAATTCTTTTTTCGGTCCAAATCCACAAATAAAAGCGCTATTTTCCATCCAGAAAATCCATTTGTCTAATGTTGGAGACTTGACGGCTGCCCACGAGCATAAGGTTTTGAGTTTTTTTTCGGAGTTTTATTTATTGAACCTTTCAAATGCTGTATAGAATATTGCAATAGACCCGGAAAAAAATGTTTCATTGAAATTGCTGCAGGTCAAACCATGTAATGGTAACCACGTTATGGTTAAGAGCCATGGAATAGAAAATGTATATCTCGCCTAGGATGTAAAAGTTATCTGTTAACTGCTGAAAAATCATGCACTGAAATTTGTTTACGAAACGCCTTCCTCTCTCACACAAAAAAATATACGGCGTATGTATACGGCTTAAGTGCAGTATAACCACGGATGATTCGGAAACCCTCCGAGTTTCTGCGCATGCGCCGGGCGGAGTTATTTTCATCAAAATAGGGGAGAAATGAAGAATGGAAGGGTGATGTTTACATTTTACTGAGCGTGATCTAACAAAGAACTTCGGAAATGCGCTCATATGACTCATTGCCTGGACACCCCTTTTCCAGTGTAAAATCGTCCGAAAGTGGTAGTGTCGGAATCCGTTGCTGAACAGTATCTTAAAGCAGTTTGGATATTTTCACACAGGTGTAGAGGAAATTCGGAGAGGGGGCAGTTAGTGCAATTGAAGCATTTATCATCTGACCAAGGTATTGTCCATTATTATTGACCAAAGATTTGTTTCATTAATGTTTCGATTTGAAGCATTAACGAAACAAATTTTATTAACGATTTTATTCAAAATAGGGGGAAATTACTACAAATCTGGGGGTATGTGCTATAAATCATGATACGATATTTGGAATGCAATATTATTTTTCGAAAGTTTCATCAATGAATATTCGAAATTGTAAATATATAATAGTAAAAAAATTGAAATTGTGTAAAATGTGTTTTAGTCTTCTCTTCTACAAAAAAGTTTACTAATTGCATTTTGATCTTGTTAAATATTTATTTAGGAAATCTACTTGAAAGAAATCAGGTACTCTATTCCAGGTTTCTATTCGACCTATCAAACCTGGAATTCAAAAATGAACCTCATTTTGGTCTTGATAAATATTTATTTACAAAATCTACTTTATTTTTAAATTTTAGGTTTGCAAATTCGCTACCAATTTCAGTTAATTCCGAATTAAACAGGCGATATTTTTAATATTATTCAACGTAAAGTCTAACAAAATATAAGATACAAAGAATAGTTTTAAAACACGGTTTCTTAAATTTTTTTCCACTCTTGACCTCATTTTGGTTCAAAAAATAACCAGCGATCCACTGTACGAGCCAAAAATCAATTCGCGACATCAAATGCAAACACAGAGAGAAAATCAAAATAGCAAAATGATGTATGAATGTTAAGCAAAAGGAGACAGTTGAATAAATTAAAGAAGCGCTGATAAAAAATAGCAAAGACAGGCCACATCGCTATTTCTACTTTCTCGTATACGAATTAGAGAAAAAGAAAGTAATGCAATCGTCAAAAAATTCGACCTCCAGATTTTGATGAATCGCCACGTTTTAGACCTCCCGGACCCGCTCCCCCCCAAAATATTTTTAGAAATATATCTGTCTGTCCTACAGACATATGTCTATATTTGCTATGTCTGTTGTGATAATTCACAAACGGAAAAAGATATTCACATTTGTATTTTGTATTGTAATATTTTTTATTGCATTATTTTACATATATTTTTTGCATTGCATTACCTATTTTTTGTACTATATTGTATTGCATTACTTTAATATTTGTATTGGAATTTTTCTTCCCGCCGACTCGTCACGTGCATTACACCCTTTGGGCAAGCAGGGTCGGCATGGGCGCTATATATAAAAAAAGATAGATAGATGCAAGAACATTGCAACTCACAACGCAGCTTTTAAGCCAAAATTATAGATCCCTGTCAAATTTTGAACGAAATTAGCAAGTGGAAAGCCTGTCTAATCCAAAAGCGCAAAAAGCTAGACAGATGAAATCTGGCAAATAGTTTTATTACCAGAAAGGCAGGTCTGTAACAGATTTTGGACCCAATCTAGCAAGGGGTTGACTGTCTGTCGATTAGTCTATCAATGCGTATGTTAAATTGATAATTCAAAAACCACATGAGTGAATTTTAGTATGCGATATTCACGTCAAAATTATAGATTTGTGTTAAATTTATGGATCAAATCGACCAAAGAGTAGAGTGTCGTGTGACAACGAGTAGAGAATTTGTGCGTGCGTGCATTTGAACACGCAAAATTAATAAACGCAATAAACTAGATAAATGAAATTTGGTCATTGGACTTCGCACCCAAAGTGTAGATCTGTCTTAAATTCTGGATCTAATCGTTCAAAGGGAAGAGGCTCACAATGCATGCTCGAATGTCATCAATACACGATGAAGCTATATACCAAACATGCTATATTGTGGAAGTCGGGGGAACAACACTTCGGCTGGTTTATTTTCCAGGCACTCGTTTATTTATAAGTGGGTATATTAGTGAGCGCAAAAATTATTCGCGAATTCCCATTGCCCCAGCGCATAATCTAACTCTTGCTGTACTTAAATATCAATGGAAAATCATTTGTTTTCAAATACACTGATCCAGTCTCCGATAACAGAATTACGACCACAAGACATTACGGCACGGTTCCACAAACGTAAAGGCATAAAAGGAAAATTGAATTTTTCCATCCCTCTCCATGTCGCCCAAGTGTGATAAATGGCTTCCGAGACAAGGGGGCCTAGGGAACGGAGAACCAATTAAGGGGAACGGGAAAAGGGGTGCAGAAGATTCAATTTTCCACACCGTCTAGGAGAAATCAAGGCGGGAAGAAAATGATGAATTGGGAGAAACACACACCACCGACGTGGTGGCGAAGGTCAGAGATCATTAAGTGCCCTATCTCTGCTGATATAACCATGGCATTAAGGAGACAGAAAGTTGACGGTCCGACCTTTCACAAGAAAGTTCCATTAAACATATGGTGCTTTCCTGGAAGATGTCGGAAAACGCTTATTTCTATATTGATGATAATATTCCTTTCAATGAAATAATATAAACCAACTTTCATCAATCAAATCAACGCACTCTTAACAAATCCTTGCCACATATTTACGGAGAGTTCAGAGTTAAAGAGAACCAAGTCCGTGAGATTCATTTCTGAGAATACATAGCTCGATGCTCATTAGCTGCATTCAAAATAATAGCCGACTTCTCATTGTTCTGGCTGCCTGGTCGATACAAAGTGAACCGTGGACTTGAGTCATTATTACACAGAAAATGTATCATTTCTACACTACCCATGGAAGTTTTAGTGCAAATTGAACCTGATTCACTTTAACTCTGAACCCTCAATATTATACAGGGTGTCCACACTTATCGTGATCCAATATCTAATTTCTAAGCCGTTGGAGATAGACATATAGTTCCAGTTGGAAAAATGCTTTAAATGAAGGAGTAAATTATATTTTATGTTTTTTGTGTCAATAAATATATTTCAAAAACAGTTACGAATTCTAATTTTTTATACGGTCCCCCGGTCCTATCAGTCATACGTAGTAAAATATTCTTCATCCCATAGCATTTTAAACAAAGAAAGTTCCATTCTTCTGCGACTAAAACTGACCGAGTTATGGAGCTTTGAATACCGCTGACTTAGACCACTTTGCACCATTTCAATAGCCGCCTCGAAGACAATCCACCAATCAATGCGCAGCCCTTGCTAGGAGAGGCCACTGATTGGTTTAAAATTATGAAATTCGAAGCTCCATAACTCGATACGTTTTAATCGCAGAAGAGCGGAACTTTTTTTGTTTAAAATGTTAGTGTGTGAAGAATATTTTACTAAATATGACTGATAGGACCGGAGGACCGTTTAAAAAATTAGAATTTTTAACTTTTTCTGAAATATATTTATTACCTCATAAAGCATATTTCCTCTCTTTATTTAAAGCATTTTTCCACTTGGAACTATATGTTTATGTCTAAAGGTTTAGAAATTAGCTATTGGACCACGATAAATGTAGACACCCTGTATAACGTCTCCGTTTTCTCAAAGTTTATAATTCTCGAACTTTCCCCGTAGAAGTTTTATTTCAGCGCATCCTAAACCTTTTTTCAAGTGGCGCCTTTTCAGCAAAAAAAAAAAAAAAAAAAACGCATCTTCACCTTCCCTCAAAAGATTTTTTGCGACGCTAATAACAGCAAGAAAATAACATACAAAAATGCAGCATTAGTTGAAAGTAAACAGAAAGGAGTTTAATGCAGATATTTGGCAAGTGCAATTGATATCGTTTACCTTGAAAAATGTTTATCTTGAGGAAGTTGTTTATCTTGAAGAATTTATTCAAATAACTTGTCATAATCCTTTTTTGCGATGACCCCACGCGGGTCTCTTAGTCAACCACCATAATGAAAGAAGATGTGCTTTAAATTACTTTTTCTTAATATATACGTATAGCAACAATACATATGAAGCAAATAAGCCGTTATAATAGTGCTCAACTGTCTTCGCTGTACCAAATGCACCAACACAAACAATATTACTAACAACAACTTTACAAACCCATAATGCAAACCCTACAAATTAATTAAAAAGGGCAAATATATATATTTTGAATATAATATTGTTAAAACATTACATCAGTGTTCTTTAGACTGTTGGAGCGAGTGAAATAACAAGAAGGGGTGAGAGGGGGATCAAATACACGAACAAAAGAAACAAAAATTTGGAAGAACCTAATTTTTGAAACAATAATAAAAATGATGTATTATGTTATGTGTCACTCTTAAATAAAGAAATAAGGAAAGGAACAATGTTACCAAATGTGTTATAATTTCACTAATGGCTCGGAATTATTAACTTTTTGTCTCAGCCACATAAAAGAAACTGGAAAAAAAAGTCATACAAAATTAATGCTTCGAGAAACACTGAAAAGGAGCAAAATAAGAATTATGGCGGAAAGTTGTGCTCCAAGTAACTATAGATTGAGAATAGTTAAACTGAACAAACCATATCATTTTGAGAGACGAAAGGTGGTCCTATTTTACATATAAAAAGAAAGAAGCTTGCATTTCCATGCATTCACAAATACATAAACTGTCATAAAATACCACTTCTGAAAGACAAAAGGAAATGCAATATATAGCAATGACAAACACCGGTAAGCGGAAATTTAACGATCGAGCACGTTGGAACTTTCGCGAAGACCGATAATTTCCAGTTGCACGTTTCTTTCATGATATACTTCCAGATATGGTTAAAATTGGAGAAAACTTGTAGAAAACAATTCAGGTATTAAAAATAGGGTTAGATCCAACATAAAAACTAAATTGGGCAGACAGGACTCTTATCTTGCAAATTTAAGTTATAGCAGTAACAAAAATGGAACTTTAAAACTACAGCAGTTAAAAGCTCACGAGTCTCTCAAAAGCGCACCAGCGAGATCAACAACCTTTCTAATTCTTTAATTGGGCAATTTTACGATCAACATATACAGCAATTAGCGAGCACTAAACAGAAATAAGAAATAAAACAAAAAACTGAAATTCGCAGTTTCTGTGGGGAAACGCGGGATTTTCAACTTCTACCTGATTTCCAGAGCAGTCTACGTTAATTGTTTTACGGACTCTAGTTTTATGTCATGCTTTTAAGGCTTTTCTCTCCGCTTGAAATCGCGAAACCTTGCTGGATATTCTCACGCCAACGGACATTTTATTTTTAAATAGGAAAAAGATAACAGAGGCTACAGCTAATAGCATTAATGCCGTCTTTTATTAATGGCAAAATCTAATAAAGAGTGCAGGGATGAAAAATGTAAAATTTCATCTTCAAACTCGATGTATGAATGTAACATCGTCTCAGATTAGCTGGGCCATCCCCGAATTTCGTCTGTTTTTTCCGAATTTGAATGAAAAGTACTGGATGTTTCTGGATTTTACTTATAAGCAAACAGCTTATATTAAAAAAATATTAATTAGATTCAATTTTTTAAAAAGCGATTAAAAATAGTAAATTTTACTTAAAAGTAAAGTGAATTCTACTCTCTAAATTTTGCTAAGTATATATAGTCACTTAACGTCCTGAACTGAAGAGAGTTCCCTTTTTTAATCAAATGTCATGAATTTTACCATCTTATGCTTTTAAAAGTTCATATTCAAAATAAACTTCAAATAGATTCAATTACTTTAAAAATTTGCTCATGAAGAAGTTTCCGTCCAAACTTTTACTATACAAAGATCAGTCTTCCTAATATGACTATGAATAATCCTGAAGCAAAAATAGTAAAAAAGTAAAGAAAATATTTTATTTATGGTTCTTAAACTCTATTTTTGAAATTTTTTACAATTAACTATTTGATTGACTTTAATTTTTTTAAATTTATTTTTTGGATTTTGCCCAGAATCCCCTACGTTTCCACTTCGTTAACCTTGCGAATTAAGCACTCGAAGTTTTAGAGCATCGATAACTGAAGTTAAGAAAATCTGGCCATTGAGATAGTAATCAATACTCTTGAAATACAAACGATAATCCTCAAAGAGCCTGTTTTTTGAAGGCTGATCGAATCTAATCATGACAACTAACCTTACATTTAAACACGAAGCTAATCTGATATATTCTCAACAGCTACGCTGACACCAATCCAATTTGTTGCGATTTTAAAACATTTTTTTTCAAAATAATAAAATATGAGAGAAAAACAAAATCAGAAGATTCTGTTTCTGAATTTAAACAAGACAGTTTGCAGAAAAGCCTATGTTCTAAGCCTTTCGTTAAGTCCAATCCATTTTGTATGTGCATAATATCAAAATAAAAGAATCTCATCGCAAATCTCGGCTTGATCTTAACCCAAAAAATGCAGACAATTTATGTGCAGGTAACACACATCGAATGAGCCACACCAATTCAATTTTGGAATCCGTTGTGTAAACCAAAGCGTGTGCCATCACAGGACAGCGTAAAACAAACGCTAAAATGACATGCTCAATTATGTTTGTCATGTGAATATAACGTCACCTGAACCGACTCCATTAAATGCCGGTGAACGACCTCCGCAGATCTCAAATTTAGATTATTCGGATGAAATTCGATTAAGGCAGAAACTACAAGCAGTTGGATCGTAATTTGCAATTCCGGCAAGGCCACGATGAAATGAACTCATATGACCTTAACAACTGAAAAAAGATTATAAGTTCCGGAATGCATAATTAAATAACTTATGAAAACGCAATGGACTTAATTCCATGTCAGATTTTCTGATAATAGGAGAAACTAAAAATTAGCGTGAAATGAAGGAAAACTATGGAAATAAGCAAGCAGTACAATCGACAAACTACATCTTGACCTATCATTTTTTAGAGATGTAACCAATCGGTAATGCGAGATAGCAAGAATGAAATAACAGGCATGCACACAAAATACTTCTAATAAATGAGAACTGTTTCAAAAATATGTATTGTATACGCTACTATTTCATTTTAATTAAAAAATAGTGAGTTCATATTAAAGTAAAGACATTTAATCCGGTATGAAAAGTTCAAATTTTTCTTATTGCCCACAATAAATCATTCAATGTGAGAACTGAGACCGATCCAAATGCTTTCTAGAATCAGTCCGCAAGATTTGCATTATTCTATAATCTAAACAAGCTTAGAAGTTGAAGTATTTCGGTTTGCAGAACTGTTCAACAGGCAACCAGACTGAATCCGACATATATATTTTGATCAAAGCCACAGTACAATATTTTTAAAAAAATGAAATACTTTGATTATGCGTCAAAAAGACGTAGATACACTCGTACTTATGCACAAATTTCAGAAACAAAACAAAATTCCAGCAAAATGACAGAATATAAGCTAAATTTGCATAAATTCAAACTAGTTAATAAACATGTCATATCGCTGACAGTGACTTCGAAACACAAATAGTTTTATCTCTCATAACTCAGCAACGGGACGTGTTCGCCTCCCACTAAACACACACCGATCGTCTTAATTCTTTTAAAAAACCAAACGTGATCCTCTTGCAAAGCAGGCAGCAGAGTGCCCCGACAATAAATATCGTTTATCTGTCGACGAAAATTCCAACAAGCCAGAAGAATTCCGAGGCAGTAACTTGTTAGGGTCTTCCGGCATCTGAATCCGACAATTTGCAGCATGGCTGCCAAAGCGAGCAGCAGCAGCAAGAGACGCCCATTAGTCGTGAGTGCTGACACACGGATCGTCCCACGTGGATATATCTGCCGTCCGAAACCGTAAAATACTGGAGTTAAAAGAATTGCTTTGGCTTAAAATATATAAAGAAATAGCAGGGAACTTGTCGGGAGGCTTTCTTTTTTGGGCATTTCTTCCTTCTGTGTCACAGAATCCACAAATCTGTTCTTTCTTGTCCTGTGTGGGAGATACATAAAGTCTGATAATTCCTTTTAAGATGAGATATAATTTTGACTGAGACATTCGTAATATTTAATTTTTTTTCTGAAATAATAACAACCACGAGAAGCAATAGTTTAATTCTAGTTAGAAGTTTTTTAAATACGAGTTCAGACTTCTAATGAGATTTTGAAGCTAAATTTTGGAATTAGCGGTTCTGTATTAATTCTGAAAATTGCTTCAGCCAAATTCTTCTTTACTAATTGAAATGACTTCAAACCCATTTTGACTAATTAAATTAACCAAACTGGTTAAAATTAACTAAATCCTAATTAATCTGCTTTATGCTGCCACTATAGAAATGCTGAACTTGCGTTTTGCGTCAAATATGAAATCAAGGAACCATTCTTAACGGGAGAAAAAAAGACCTCGGATTTTTGATTATATGTCAATTTCCCTACATGCCTCAACAAAAGAAAAATAATACATTGTTAAAAAATGAAAATAAATTTTATTTATTTATCACAAATTATTATTGTTAGTTTTTTGTTTATTTTATATGTACGAAATATATTAGAACGTAAATTTCAGGACAAGTTTTAGTTAACTAGCAGCCAAAGTCTCGCATTAATTCTCACTTCTCGTCCAATGTAGATATACTTGTGTCGTAAGTATATTCTTCATTTTAAGTAACATTTGAAATCGTATCCAGTAAAAAAGAAACTAACTAAAAAAAGGCGATTTTCGATTAGAAAGATAATATTCAAGTTCCGCCCGAGGAAAATATTTTTAGATTCCACTAAATGCATATCTTTTCTTCTTTCTTTCCAGTGTTTTGACTATTGAAGAATACGTCTGACTAGCTAGTTTTCATCTTTATTGAATCGTGAAATGAATGTACTTCCTTTACGGAGTTTAGTTGGTGCAAAATTACATTTGATAAAGTGCTGCTATCAAATGTCTGAACTATACAAATACAATAATTTAACCTTATTTCATTTTAAAATGACAGTACTCTAATTTTTACCAAAGGATTTTTGTATTAAGTTACATTAATTCAATTTCTATAGAAACAAATATATAAAAGATGAATTAAATTATACATGTTTCCACAATATTCTCAAATTATTTAAAACGAAAACTGAAGTAGACATACGTTGTAAATCTAAACCTGGTCAGATAATGGAGTGAATTCTTGTTCTCGGCGATTTGATTTCGGAATCAACTGCGCATTTTGTTGTAAGAAAAAGGAGATATCACAGTTTAGCATAATACAACGTAAATTAGATGTTAGATGACACGCACAGTTACTTTTGTCATGTGACTGTGATGTCACCTAGATTGATTCATTAAAATGATCTGCTCCACACATTCCTAAGTATAAACCAATTTCAGAGAAAAATTCTTCGATCACACTAAACATAAAAACCGACCTAAAACCAAAACTTAATTACTAAGTCATGTTTCAACAGCAAGGCGAAAATGTTTTCAGCAAACTAGATTCTACTAAAATGTTCCACCATTTCTGTATCGACCAGCTTACCACGAATCTAAAAACAGAACATTTTCACCGCCTAACTGCGAACCGAACCACAAAGCCCAATTAACGAGACTCTTTCAGAAAATCCACACAAGATCTACCGATGGCAGTCCATTACCAACGAGATCAACGGCAAGGCTCTTTGAGAGTCCACATATCCCATCAGTATTCATTGCGCCGCTTCAATTCAAAAAGCAGAAGAGCTTCCCAAAAGTGAGAAAAAAGGGAAGAAGTGACAAGAAAAGCAGATGAAGGAGCAATGGACGGAAATAGATCTGCGTAAGCAAAACGTGACTCCTGAACTCTCTTCATGCCATTATCTGCAGCTTTCCCGGCCCCTCCCACACTTTATCGGAGGATGTACCAGCTTCCTTTCGCTCTTTCCCGTTCCACGAGCTGCACTTCGAGAGTAAATATGTACACATTTACACGTTTGACGGATGGAGTGGTATCTTAATCCCCAGATAAAGAAATACAGGAATTTCAAATACCACTTTACTTGTGAAGTTACGAAATGCCGACCACTTAAAGGAATATCTTGAGGAGATAACCTTCTTGCTTTTATTCACAGATTATTATTGAAGAAGAATTTCGAGCGCATTTTCTACTCTCTCGTATACCAAGTATACAAAACCAAGTATCCAACCAACCATACCAAGTATACAAAATAAAAAAAAATTATTGTAATCAGCGAATAAAACTGACCACGAGATTTTGAAGAATTTCCAAAACTCAAACCTCCTTGATTTCGGGATCATCCCCCCCCTCCCGATTTTTGAAACTAGGCCCGTCCATGAACACGATAACTCAAAAATGCAGCAATCTAGAAGGATGAAATTTAGTATATAGTCATTACACCGAAATTGTAGATCAGTATCAAATTTTGGGCTAACTTCGTCAACGGGAAGACTGTATGTTTATCTATCTGAGCGCATATGAACGCCATAAGGCTAAAACGCAACAAGTTAGATGGATGGCAGTCGAAAGCCACGCCCTTCCGGAATTATGTGACTCCGGTTGGGACCTTTACAAGAAGCGGAAAGAACCAAAGACTTTGAATCGGAAGTCAGTTACGTTTTCTGGTTTCTTGTGTTTCAACTTCGCAGCATTAACTCAGTTGGTAATGTATAGTTTTATTCGTTATTATAAAGGCTTATAATAAAATCTCGTAAAAGTAGTATTTAGTTTAATTTTTATTTATTGTATCTAGATGTAGTTAAGGTAGTATTAGTCATTATAAACGCCTCTACTATGTAAATGACATCTTTATGTGGAAGTATACAAAAAAGTTGAAGGGACAACACTCCCATTGGTTTATAAAACGAATGTGTTTTAAGAATGATCGGATTGGGGGGGGGGGGGAAATACATTTTCAGTACTTCACTGTAAGACAACTTCTTTAATTTCTTACAGTATTCCACTTTATATCAATCACTCAATATCTGTTTTGATGTAACTACATCGAAGGAAAAAGTCTATTTTATTCAAGGTAACATTTTGGAATATTCAAAATAATTCTTAGATGGTAATTTTTTTAGTTAAAAATTTGCTTTCAATGGAGTATTTTCGGAATTTCACAATTTAAACGAAAATTACTTACTTCTGACCGCCTTAGAAACAGATTAAAGTTGCAGAAGGTAATTAGAAGTTGCACGAGGAAGGAATGCAATAAAGGAAATTTTAAGCAACCAGCAGAAAATTGTGTACAGTAATGGAGAATATGTAATGAGCATTCAAGTGGCGAGGGATAATGACTCTCGCCTCTTTAAAGGTAAGATTGGTGTTACCGATATCCATTTATTTAAAATTTTTAAAACTATGTCATCGCTTAAATAATTAACCTTTGATTGTAGTAGGTTGAAAATGAGTTGCATTTACTTTTCTTGGCGTCACGCATTACAACAAATTTATAGGCATATAAAACAGATGTCAACTAGATTTCAACTCTTCCGTACTATCTAAGACAGAAATGAGGACTCTTACTCTTATCTGACGCTATCTTCTTTTGACGCTATCTTTAACTCAACAAGTGTAGATACTAGTTTAAAATGATTTACAGATAAATTTCAGTTGTCTAGCTAGTTTTTTTCTGACTAAGGGAGGTACAAAATAATGAATTTCCTCAAAGCCTCAAAGTCGAATTTCTTTCGTTGACGATTACAGTATTTTCTCTCCGCTTACTTCGTGTACGGAAGAAATACCAACGAAAAACACCGACAATTCTTAAAATAAATATTAATTAATGAAAATGCTAATTCAATTTAAAAACTAAAATCATACAGACCAAAACCATGTATATTCATATCAACTCTAATGTGTAATACTCATCCGCGCAAATCGACCATTGCAAAATGTCAATCAACACAAAAGCCGAGGTGGGTGGTCACAGGGCAATGTTCCGAACGAACGAAACCTCCCCAAAACGTCCATCAAAATCAATCGAATCCTGCAGATCAGAAATAAGGCCCTCATCGAAGCCCTCTTTCCGATTCCATAACGGAACAACCCCCCATAAACTGAAATTGGTGCAGCTAGGGGTGAAGGAAGCACATTTCATCTGAGTTTAAGTGCTGCCGCTTCCAGCGGGTCGCACATTTCAAGTGGCTGATTCACGAATGGAACAAAGACGGCACAGAGCATTTCTGCGAGTGACTTTTTGAGTCACTTCATTTGCACTCGACTTTTATTTTTACCCCTTCCCCGATCAAGACGGCGGAAAATTTCATCCCGAGCGGTAATGAGAGAGAGAATGTAGTTTTCCGGAAAAAGAGTTGGACAAACAATGAGTTAAACACACTTTAAAACAAATGGGCTTTTCAGAGTTTTAGAATAAAGCGAACGAGTTTTGAAATGTGGATGGTTTTTCTCTAGATATTGTGATTCCGTTTCGACTCAATGGTCATCGAACATTTCAATTATCATGAAATGTACGTGATTACTTCCAGACAAAAGGACAAGTCCGAGAAATAACAATTTATTAGAACATTTTAAAAAGTATCAGTTTATTTGACATTTTCTATCCTCATACTAAAAATAAATCTATTTGTTTGATTAAAATTCAATCAAAATCACAGATCTTCTTGTGCTGCTTAGGTAATTTTTAATGGCTCGTTATCAGAATATATTATTTTTCAACATGACAGAAGACAATCATCGAATACATGTTTAATTCTCCTCAATTTATACAGAATCCAATAGAATAATTACTCTTTAAAATATGTAATTATTGTCATGGATATTTTTTTTTATTTAATTGGTTGAGGTTGAATTAGGTGAGCCGAGAACGAAACAGGGAAAAGATTGTATACTTTTTTTAGCCTAAATATCTAGTATATGTGAAACTCGCTTCTGAAAATGCAAAACTATATTCTTCAAAGAAAAACTCAGAATGCTGCTAGATTTTTTTTAAAATCCCCTTTGATTGAATAATGCTGATTTATTGATAAATTAGCTAAAAAATTCCGCTAAATTAAAAAAATATCAATATGAAAATATCTAACTCTTTTTATTTTTATTTCTTGAGGATGTTCCTTTTTCTTCCACTACAATTCAGGATTTTTAGGGTTATATTTTGACCGATGTCAAACCCTTAAACAGAAAAACGTCCTGTTTTGAATCTCTGGTTTTTGTTCGACCCCTGATTTAGTACAAGAAGCTGAATTCCTCCATTTTCCTTTTTCACTTTGTCTTCACTCTGTTCTTCTCCTCTACATTGATTTTGGTTACAGCTGCATTTGCGCCTAACTAATTCGATGTATTTTTAATATGTGTACTTTTATTTACGTTTTTCTTTTTGATAATTTTGAAGTACTGTTTTTCCATCTCAATTTTTCACATTTTATTTTAATCTAGTTTTTTTAAAATTTTTATTTCTAACTCTTTTTGACTAATAATACCTTCTAAAGTCAATGACAACTCAAGCTGACAATATGTAGAAAACTATGAATGATCGTAACACTGGTGAATGAAATAATACATTAAGCGTCTTTCGACTGTATAAAAAGCTACATTAACTTGGACAACTTCCGTTTTAAATGCATCAGCTACAAGGTGACTTTTAACTAACCTACAACTTTTAACTGAAATAACCCTCGAGTCGTTGCAAATAGCACTACAAACATTTTTTTTATTGAAAAGAACGTTGAAAAGAATTTTAATGCAGAATGTTTTCAAAGTGAGAACCGTCAGAGGTGATACAATAACGCTACTTAGTCACAAATTTGTCAGTTACAAGTTCAATAGTTTTTCTTTTAATGCTTGCAAATGAGTCAGTTATGGACCTTTTGAGGCTAATAAGGTCTACCGGCTTCTTCTCGTACACCAAATCTTTCATATGACCTCAAAGAAAGAAAACACACGGATTCAGATCTGGTGAATAAGGTGGCCAATGCAATGCACATGATACTGTGTAAGACCACTTCCGTAGCAATAATGTGGCATTTTCGCCACATAAATACCAATTTTTAACAATAAATATACAATCTTCGGTTGAATATGACACTTTGGGATACATTTTCAAAATGGCGGGGAACTAATACAAAACAAATTCCTTTTACGCCCTCTGCCACTGCATGCATTCGTGGCGCCATCTAGTAAGACTCTGAGAAGTTATTTCAGTTAATAGTTGTAGGTTGATTAAAAGTCACCCTGTAATTTGAATACATTCCGCTCATAATCAGAACTATTTTATTGCGAGTATTAATACTCAAAATGTCTTATCCTTTACTGTTGACTTGTGTCATCACTGACTACAAATATACTCTATAATGAATTAGCAATCTCTTACCATAAACGAATGATTTTCTCGCATGGAATTTTCTTCCAATATTAAAGTTCAAAAGATTTTTCTAATTAGAACAAACTTTTGAAAATTAGTGCAATGTACATAATTCTTAAATTAAATGATTAGAAGCTTTAGTTTAATAGTTTTAAAAACTGCAAGTGGAAAATTTCATAAACTTTTTTTTTTCAGAATAAAATTTAAAAAAAAATCTGATCTGTGGCTGCATTTCAGGAAATAAAATATTTTCTCAGCCTTATTTTCTAAATCAAAAGAGTAATATGAGTTTGAAAAGAAAAGGGCCAATGTAAATTACGAATTAATCCATTTGCAATTTGTAAGCCGAATAATTCGCACATGACGGCTGTTATTATCACCAGCCGCCGAATTATTCGGATAAGTAACAATAGTCGTGGGCGGATTTTTCGTTTACAGATGCAAATTGGTTAATAACTACAGTTAACCCTTTCAAGGGTTAAAAATGTTTTGAAAATTACTAAACTTATTTCAAAAATGAGTTTCAGACATGTAGCTGATCATAAATATGTAAAGGAAAAAAATTTAGCATTTTTTATTTTCAAGAAATTTGTGGTTTCACAGTCAAACCAATGAACGGTAAAGGGCTATTTCCCCTCCGAATAAGTTATCATCGAAATCAAATTTAAATTATACTTATGAATTAAATACATAATTTAATTCATAAGTATACGTAAGTATTCAGCATATTCAACCTTCATAAAATTTAATATTAGTTTCGAAGACTCAATTTAAAAAAATATCAATTTGAGCAAGAACCCTCATCATTTTGTTTCTTTTAGAGATCAAAAGAAATTTAGCTCTTGCAATGCCGATATCTTTGTGAATACTAACGGTATTGAACTGGAATTTTTATATAAGATGCCTTATATATCTCGCTCTTAAGTTATAAAAGGAAAATTACGCTACGTTTCGTCCATGCGCAGAAAAAAAATGCTCAATGTGTGGTTTCACTGAGAAACCAATGAACGCGAAGGGGTTACAGAAATATAAAAAAATCACACGAAAAGAGTATATGATCGCTTTTCAGCCACTGATTTATCATCACCCATTGACACATCCGAAGTTTAAACTCTCCCAACATTTCATTACTGAGATTCATATCTATTAAGTATATCAGCAATAAAAATTATTTGCACAGAAAACAGGAACCCTTCACTGTTTACAACACATATATCTCAATCCATCAACAGAAATCACCAAGCACACCAGAGCAATAAGAAGGAAGAAAGGCGTCATCAAAATTTTTCAAAAAATTTTCCTTATCACAAAGAGGCACCGGCCTTAATTTACAATTTATTACTCGGCAGGTCATGTTTCCAAATATCAAAGAAGCGAAAGTTAAAACAAGAGAAATCCACAAAAGGCAGATAAGAAGTCAACACCCCAGAGGCCCGACGAAGAAAGAAGGCATATGGTAGGCATTTGTAATCTGTTGACGCGATCCGTCACCACGTGTTCCAACTCCCACCAAAAACATCCGCGCTAGAAAAGAAAGACGGAAAATTTTTTTTAAGACACTCCCCCGCAGTACCCGGAGTTTGTTCAAGAGCTTTCCTTCACCAACATAAGTCACTGGTTAGATCGGGAGCCTGCCCGTAGCTGACAGAAGTCAAGAGATGGAGTAGATAAATGTCGGTGGCAAAATATGCTGCACGAAAAGAGAGAGAGGTTTGATCCAAATGATAGCTCTTAAGTCTTAAAGTGGCAGTGCTAATAATAAACGCACAGCCAAAACAGCTTCTATCTGTAACGTTTTCTTATATGAAGAAAGTTTACAACGATTAGATCGAGTTGCAACAACAAAAGACAAAAATTGTCGTAACCCTTTGCGGCGCAGTGTGCCAGCTGATGGCACACTTAATTTCACTCGCTTCTCAACCGTTGAATTCAACTATAAATGGAAAATAATAGGTTTAGGATAGGGCTAATAGTACTCCTTTTAGAATGTATATATAGCAGCCTTATGAAATTTCGTTTCGGAATAGGAATTATTAGAGATAAAATTTGGGAAAATTCCTTAACTCAGAGATAAGAAATTTTTTTCAGTTCTGGAAGTTTACAATTTTAGCAAATTAATTCGAAAATTTTCCTCCAATATTATTGACGTTTTAATTTATGATTTTCTGTAAGATTCAGCAATATTTTTTGAGTGTATCAAGGTGGCTGTATCTAAGGGGGTCCTCGTATGAGGGGGTGACCCCAAAGGGGGACGACCTCCCCTAGGAATGAAGTAAGTTTTTTAATTTTTTGTAGATTCTATGTCTAGACAATAAATTAAACCCATTCATGATGTTTTGTCATCATATTTCAAAAAATTTAATGCCTTGCGCCACAAAGGGTTAAAGTTGTACTGCTAATACTACACGCACGGTCAAAACAGTTCTTACCCGTACCGTTTTCTTATATGAAGACAATTTACAAGGATTAGATCGAGTTCCAACAATAGAAGGCATAAAATTATTTGAGATACAAACGCGTAGTAAATTTTCACGAAGTTCCATAGGTTTCTGTTCGGTTATCAATTCATCACTTGCTATCCTTTTGACCGAAAGTCTATAAAACAATTCATTCGCTTATTAATTTTTCAGCTCAATAGTTGCATACATTTAATCCTCTCATACGTACATAATTTTTTAAATTAATTTATAAAATAGGTATTAAGGTATGATACACAGTAGCGTTTTACTTCTTAGCAATACCGTCAATTCGCCAATTTTAAGAAAATTATATTCTGCATGCTTAAAAAATTATCAGTAGTATTTGATATAAATTAACAAAATTATAATTTAAATATTAATAGAGTTAAAAAATTATGCTTTAATCTGAGGATATTCTGCTCAAACAGTAGTTAATTACAGACGTATTTCTGAGACAATGTGTCACTTTACCTACGTGATACAATGAGATCAAAAACCACGTTCATCTTCCAGCCAGATTCATCAAATACACAAATCAGCACTTTTTTTAGTTATTTCTTTATGACAATATATCCAGCACATATATTGTTTGTGGATATGTGTGTATATGATGCTTATATAACTCCTTTAAAAGTTCCTGTGATCAGATAAGGTTTGTATACGTAAGTTGGTATGACCAGAGATAAAGACACAGAGATTCACTCTTCTGGAACATATAGACAGGTGTTCCATCAAGATATACTACCATACAAATGTTTTAACAACACTACACTGAAAACGATTTTGAAATCATTATGCCTCGAACCCAGAAGAAATATGCCGGCAAGACCAATGTGAGGACAAAATGCAATCAATAATATCAAATCAGGAATGAACAGCGATTACGAGAGAAAGTATAAGCTTAGAAGAATAATGTTTTTACTTCCAAGTTCTTCTTTCAAAATGTAAATCAACTGACATATTCTTTACATAAATTAAAAAATTCAGAAGAATTCTCGATTACGAGAGAAAGTATACGCTTAAAAGAATAATGGTTTTACCTCCAACCCCTGCTTTCAAAATGTAAACCAACTGACATATTCTTTATAAAAAATACTGAAAAACAATTATTCAGACTTCTATGTTGTACTTAACTAAAGCAACCAGAAGTCTCAGATTAGATGGAACAGCCCCGATTTACGATTTTTCCCGGATTGTCCCTTATAAGTAAATAAACAGATCAAGTAAAAAACATGAATTAGATATTATTTAAAAAAAAGTTTCAGAAGAGAATTTTTCTTCTCAACACATTATACACAGTATAAAGTCACCCTAATATGGTCAATGTAGATTAATCAGTCTGAAGAAAAACTAATAAAAGTCACAGCAAAATATATACAAAATAGATTTTTTAGCTATTTTTATTTTTGGGGGGAGGGACTGGGATTAATAATTAACTACTTCATTATGTCTGAATTTCACTTACTATATTTTTTGGACTTAGTCCAACTCCACAAAATATATCCTCTCTCCTCCACTAGAGTTGCGGGGTACTACACAGGTTCTGTGTAGATTCGTCAAAATCTGGAGTCAATTTTTTGACGATCACAATATTTTCTCTTTGTATACTTCGTATACGAGAAAGTAAGAATATGTTAACGAAACGACAGACTGTCAGGATTCATGTAATTCTATTACAAAAGGATCTGCTTAGATCTGAAACGATGCAGTGGTTAGCAGACGCAAGAAGATCGTTAGAGATATACATAGTATCATCAATGACGAGATGTCTGAGCGGTTTTAGAAAGCAAGTAAGATCGCAAAGATAGCTCAGATGACACAGCAAACATTTGCTGCACTAATTAAGTAACGATAAATGTTACTGTTTTCTTAGTGGGTGGAAAGTCAGATCGGCATCTTTTTTCTTGTAAAGGTATATATTTTCTTTCAAATTGCCAGATATCAGTTAAAACAGCTACTTCAAAAGAAAGGGGATTTAACAAGGGTTATCGTACTCCTCCTCATTTGTCAATATTAAAGCAACCATCTCTATTATATAAAACAAGAAGTTCTTATAATTCTTTTTACTTTTTTTATGCATGGGTTCACGAAAACTTCCGTGACCATATGCATGTAAAAACAAAAGAAACACGGATATGTTAAATAATCATAAACGAAGAGAAATTAAGTTAACTATTGTTAATCGGAATTTTGATTTAATGGTTTTAACCATGATGGCTTTCATAATTATGTTGGTGGTTGGTAGTTCTAATTCCACTTGATATAGCATATCTTATCATGGACCCACAATAAAAGGGGGAGTATGGCGTCTTCTGTTGGTGAAAGTGACTTAGAAAACCTAGGAAGAATCTGAGGTAGAGGTGTCAGCTCCAATAGGTTAACTTTCAGGAGAAATTAGCACACATTTGAGTTTCGCTTGGAGAAAACCCTCAAGCAACCAGCCCGATCACGACGAGCGAACAATTCACTACTAAAGCGCACATCGATCAACCAGTTTTTGAATAATGCTGGTAAAATGCGCATCCAGAGGATAGAACCCACAGTTCTTTTCCTCCGATTCATGTTCCTCAGCTATGTAGTGCCTTAATACTTCGCTAGGTCACTGACCAGTACTATAAACCAATATCGAAGATTCTTACACAAGTATGCGTTGCAAAGATTTTCCAATTCCCACTTAAAATATTAGGACCTGAAAAATGCCGAATAACAGATTTCTACGGATAACTGGAAACGGTAAGACGGGGAAACTGGGTACATGAGGCAAATGGGCACTCCCTTATTATTTATAAAAATATAGATTACAGACAATTCCAAGCCACTTATTAGCAACACTCGATATGTCTGCCCTCTAAACCAAAGGTCACAAGGGAAGAAACTATTCATGAAAGGAAGAAATTTTACTGCTTACAATTCGAAACGCTAGTCTGGTGAGTGAGATTTTATAATTACAATAAAAATAACTAGATCACTTTAAAGATTACACTAAAACGTTTTAATTTCTATTTGATTCCAATTTTTTTCTATAGTACAAAAAAGTTATAAAAGGGTACCAAATCGCCCCGGTTCTAAAACTGATTAGGAGCAATTGGGTACTAGGGCTTGGAGTTACCCTGAATTTCTAACTTAATATATTTTGTTTCTCAATCTTCAATAGTGTGATTATGTTAATTTCAGAGATTTTAATAAGTGCAGCATTTATTGAAGTCATAATCAAAAAGTTGTTATATTTCCTGCTGTTTCACACATAAACACAGATGTACGTATACCTATGTGCATAAATGTATTACTGCTGAATATGATTACTGGCGGTAACTTAACAGTGTAGTCAGAAAACTTCGCTTCACTAAAACAACAGAATATTACGAAATTTGTCTCTTTTATCCAACAAAAATTCAATTGACATAAAAAAAATTAATAATAAAATTGGCATTACATAAACGCAAGATCAAGAGTACGTACAATCTCACAAACAGAGGAAGATCACGTAATGATCAAAAATGAGTCTCGCAACTTCTTCCAGATATCTGACTTCTATGGTAACTCGAAGCGGAATCCAGTGCTTGTAGAAAGAAAAAGGAATAAGATCAATGAAAGCGAAATAAAAGAAACCCGGAGGCGTAATTCAAGGAACTTAATGTAATAAAAATAAGTAGTGAATGATGTATAAACGGAGTAGAATGGATTTCAAGAAGTAAATTACGCGAGATTAATTCAGAAGATCAAAGTTGGAATTGAATAAATCATTCGATTCGCTAACCAAAGCAATTCTCGTGCCCAACAAGAACAAAAGATTTATTCGGAAAATTGTTTTGTGTGAGAACACGCTGTTCGTCTCTAAAAGAATTCATAAGAAGATCGTCTGCTACTTCAAATTAATATTTTATTTATTTTTATTTTAGAGCATATTCATTTTCTGAACAATACAAACTGCTATTTAGAAAAATGCTGTTTCTATTTTAAATAAATAAACACTTTTTAAGGGGAAATTTTCTGAAGCCTATACTTTGGTTGCAATGTAAACATTTTCGAGCAATCCACGTCAATAAGCTCAGTAACATAAGAAAATACAATTCCATTAAGTTTCAAATATTCGGTAATACTCGAAGTTGGAAAAAAAAATTCACTCATAGATGACTTTTAAATATATAATTTTACCGCATGGATTATGTATTTTTACTCAAAAATATACTGAAGAAGAAAGATATCAATATATATATAACCCCCCCCCCCCCTATGAATAAAGGAATCCTCCTTCTACAATGGGTCCATTATTTTGCAATGCATGCAAACAGATGCTGACTCAGTAAACAAAATGTATGAAAATATAGAACTTACTTTTCAACGTTTCCTAAAAAAAAAATGTGAGAAGCCATAAGTGCCAGTTACCATTATTAAATTCAATTTTGAGAGAACATTCTTCCCTAAACTAATGAAATAGTAATAAAATAAAACTTGAATAACCAACGCACTTAAAAACATAAGAAATGAAATAAAACATCTGGAAGTCAATCTTTCAGTATGGAATAGTTTCTCGCTGGTAATGCCGATTCTAACCATAAGATAAATATGTTATTCTTAAAGTAATGAAAACAAAATTCTTTTCGAACATATATATAATAAAACCAATTGAAATTAATTTAAAAAAGTTTTTCCACAACAACGTAGATTAAATCGCCCTAAAATAATGCCAGTCGTTAAAATTGATCGACGATTGCCTAAATACTGGGAACGGAAAATTTCATCGATCTTAATTTCCCAAAATATATAAGAAAGAATACATCATTCATTTTTTATAACATGAGAATAATATAACTACATGATACGCAAAAATTCGTTTAAAATTTAGGGGATACAAATTTCATTTAAAGGTAGACAAAATATTAATTTCAGACCAGCTCCTTTTTATCAAAAATTATATATAATTTTAAAAAAGCTTACCTCGATTCGAACAAAATGAGGGTGATTGGTAGTGGTTGGAATAACGTCCAAATTATTTTCTAAAATCCAGTCGTTAGTATGTCTATGACTTCTCCTGGTCCAACTGTTGGAATCTTCCATGGTTATCGAAATGAATGCTATCTCAAAACATTAATTACTTTTGGCTCCTTCAAAACAATTGAGCATTCTTCGGTCTTGGTTCAACGGCTATGGATTTATACCGCGGGAATTTATTCACAAAAGGCTTTCTGCATGAGTGATAAACAAACATCAGCTTTCAGAAAGATTGATGAGTGGTGAACAGAAATTGTCGTTCTTGACTATATTTTCGATGATATAAACAACCCATAAGTATTATATATCGAAAAACAGTCACTTTATCAAAAATATTTCAGAGTTCGTGATGCATGAAAGAAAATTCCATTAGAAAATGGTGCGAAACTCTACAGATACAAATACCTCTTAAATGTCAATACTAATTTCAGTGGAAGACAGAGTAGAGAACGTTTAAAACGGAACAATTACAAATATGCGCGGGAAAAAGCGACCCAAGCTCAACAAGTAATTCTTTCTTCAGAAGAATATCAATCACTCACCAACAGTTCAAAAAAAAAGGACGACAGCTCGACTGACAGACCTCTTAGAAAGCGCATGGACCGTTTCAACACTCACTGTTGAAAGCTTCTTTGTTGGCTGTCAAATTCTCATCTTTGGAAACTTGAAACTAGATTTTATTACCGATGAACACAACTTCTAAATTCCGAGGCCATGCGATTACTATAGGATAGCTACTTGTTGCAATTGATGGAAACTACCAACTTCGGCGGGGAGTCTAATAAAAATTCTGGAATAACATCATCGTCCAACGCGATGTATCGCTTAGAGAAATTATCCTTCAACTAACTGATGGGAAATGATGATTAAAAAATAATTTATCACTCAATTGAGAAGATCGGGGTCATGATGTTTGAGTGAGCAAACGATGCATGCACAGCCGCATGCAAAAGCAGCAAGCAGTAGGATAGATAAGAGAGAAACGCACAGTATTGGAATTTGTGAGGGTGGGGTAGGATGACTGCTTTGGTAAGAAGGATGCCCGGCGACAACTCTGGGACGGGAAGAGGCAGGCGGGCGGGAGGGTTGGCGCGTTAGGAAGAACTTTGCCGCCAACTCATCGATCGCCAAGTTCACTCGGATTCACTCCTCACAAGAGTAAGTAATAATGGCACCAAACTTAAATTTGCGTAATTATAATTTGTAACGAAGCAAGAGAGTAAAACGGTGAAATGAAATCAAATTTCGCTTTTCATTTGTTATCGGAAATAAACAAAAAAGTTGATAATATTTAATTTCTTTCGTATGATTACTATGACTACAGCGAGAATGGAGTCAATTCACATGCTTTCACAGTCACAAGACAAATGCAACTAGCAGATGTCTTACACATTGCTGTGCCGTCAAATCGTTTTTTCTCCTGCGAAGTGTGAAGGATTTCAAAATTGAACTGGCACGGCACATTAGACGTGCGTAACGTGAGTACGTATTGACTACATTAAGAGGGACTAGAGCTAATGCCAAAAATCGATGCTGATATGCAAAAAAAAGGCATGTAACTGGAATTATGCTTATGAATCTGTAAAATTAATTTAATTATCAATTTTTCCTGTACTTCCCTATATGTTCGCATACCTACAAACGTATAATTGATAATTAAAAGATTTATAATGCTCTAGTTTTGTCTTCACGATTATACAATAACTAAACTCTTCTCTTTTTTTTGTATCTACACAAACACTATGACCAAGCAAAATGTAAAATTTCGAAACAAAACAACAATAAGAATTATTAAAAATGAATATAAGTTCTTACGGTATGGGATTGCGATTTAAAATCGACAAATAATTCCCATCGGATAATGTATTAATATTAATATCTGCAGGAAATTAAATTAGAAATACTCGCTCCGCCGAATTCAAAGAAAAAGCACAGCATGTGTTTTTTTTTTTGTTATAAATAAAATTTTGTATGTAATGGCTTAATAACATCATTAGGGAATACTGGAAACCAAATTTCACCAAATTTATTTAATTACACATATTTAAGAAGAGAAACATTTTCTACCGCATTTATTTAATATGTTTTTCCTAAATAAATCATTAACAAATTTTATTTACCCATTTATTTTAGGCACTGCAATGGTTTTTGCCGTTAAAACTTCAACTATGGTAACGATATTTAAACAGAAATGTAACTGAATAATTAAAGCCTATGTTTTACCTTTTGCATATTTCTGATCAGCTGGCTTTTCTAGAATACAAATTCTATATTTTAAAAAAATGACGACTCTTACTCTTTTCTTACACAAAGGCAGTCATAACAAACAGAGCGAATTTAAAGTGACGTACAAAAAGCAGCGATAAAAAGCTATATCTGAAAGTAAAATAATGAGTCGTAAAAGAAACCGACGCGGCATTTCATTTTTTAGTATTGAGCAATCAAGAGATAAGTTGTTTCTACAGGCTTAAGTGTAGCTTAAGTAGCAGCTAACTTATCAGCTAAAATAAGTGAATATTTCTTTAGACTTGTGATAACCTTATTTAGAATATGAATAGAATACAAAATATATATGCACAAGAATTATGAATATGAAATATTTTATTTCTATAAAAAATTTCGCATTCATAATTATTTGATTTATGAAGAAAAAATAATGTGTATGAGAATAATTTAGAAATTGATAAAACTTTGTATTATTATTTCTATATATCATTTCTAAATACAGTAGAGTCCCGCTAATTCGGCCCTGGTTGTCCGGACATCCGGTTAATCCGGAAGGGATTTAAAAAAATTATTTTTATGTGCAAAGTATTTATTTTAATTATGTACAAAGTATTTATTTTAATTATGTACGAAGATGCTTTGTTTTGTTAATCCTACATTAGTTCGTAGGTTATAAACTTAGATTCTACCTATACAGTAGTATTAAAACTTAATTTAAGCTGTAAGAAAAGTTGTATGTATTTATGAAAAAAACTAATCGATTTTTATAGTTTTACCCATCTAAAACTTGTATTGCGTGCACTTTAAAACAAATTCCGTTTAATCCGGACAGGGTCCTGTCCAGGGTTGCGGTGATTTAAATCAGTTGATTAAAATCAATGATTTAAATCGCGATTTAAATCAAATGATTTTTTTAAAAAAAATCACTGATTTAAATCACTTTATTTTAAATATCAAGTTAATCTGCTTTAATAAAATAAAATTGTTCATGTTGCTTTAAATAGCGATTTTAATGTATTTTTAAATGTATATTTAAAGAAAAAATGTTTATTTAAAGAAAGAATATGTAGAACATAGAAAAATATTTTATCGAATTAATGTAACTAGAGTACTTCCCATATTTTTATTTTTGAGAACACAAGCAAATTAGATTTTAACCCTTCGTGGCGCAAGGCAATAATTTTTTGAAAATATGATGAGAAAACAACATGAATGGGTTTAGTTTATTGTCTAGACATAGAATCTACAAAAAAGTTTTTAAGAAACTTATTTCATTCCAGGGGTTGTCCTTCGCGTCATCTCCTCATGAGAACCCCCTTAGATACAGCCACCTTGTTACACTCAAAAATTATTGTTGAATCTTACAGAAAATCACAAATTAAAACTTCAAGAATATTGAAGCAAAATTTTCGAGTTACTTTGCTAAAATTGTTAAACGTCCAGAACTGAAATCTTCTGAAGAACTTCCTTATCTCCGAGTCAAGGAGTTTTCCCAAACTTTATCTCTAATAATTCCTATTCCGAAACAAAATTTCATAAGACTGCCATATGCATTCTAAAAGGAGTACTATTAGCCCTATCCTAAACCTATTATTTTCCATTTATAGTTGAATTTAGCGGTTGAGAAGCGAGTGAAATTATGTGTGCCAGTAATTGGCGCACTTCGCTGCAAAGGGTTAAATAAATATCTAATGAGCAACACAATAAAATGCAAAGTGTGAGATGCTTCTTTTTTATAAAATAAATAAATATTATAAAAGGATCATGTTCACAAAGAAAGAACATAGTAAAATGCAGTGAGTTTCATTTTAAGACTGGAGAAAACTAAATAGTGTTGTGGACAACAAAGTTTTTATATTGCAATAATGTTCAAATGTAAGATAATTAAGTAATGCATATAAATATTCCGAAAGAAATACAAACATCTACATATTGCAATTTAAACTATGATCTTTACTTACAAAAGGCAATGTTTGTGAGCGTGTGCACAATGTCCCGACGAATCTATCACACTTACAATCATGAAATTTGGCACACAGGTAGTCCTGATGGTGACTTAATGCACGTCGAAGCCTGAATTTAAGAATTTTATCTAGAAATTTTTTTATTTAATGTTTTGGGTGAAACAGATTAGGATTAGAGAAAGCTTCAAAACTTGTGTTTGTAATGAAACAAATGAACAGCTGAGTGAAAAATTCTCCAATATTTTAACATACAATAATATATCTATAGTCATGAAATGACAATTTTTATTATATTTTTCCTTAATAAAATTGTCTTATATTTCAAAAGTATATTTTTTTTATATTTTAGTTCACAAATATTTTTTAAATAGTTGTTACATTTTTGAATTAAATTTTTTTAATTTGTTTTTTTTTTAAATAAAGTACAGCTTAATGACTGGTATGTTGTTATATATATATATATAATTCTATGACTGCAGGGCTCATTTTCTAATATACAAATGTTAAATATATATATTTAGTTTTAAAAAAATCATTAAAATCAAAAAAATTTTGATTTAAATAAAAAAAATCCGATTTAAATCAAATAAATCGATTTTTTTTGAAAAAAATCAAAAAAATCGACAACCCTGGTCCTGTCCCATCTAGTCAGGATTAGCATGACTCTACTGCATCCAGATATCATTTCTATATATCAAGGCAACTCAAATAGTAACAAAATTAAATCAAGTTAATGAGTAATTATCTTCCTTAAATAAATCAACAACGGGAGTAATCTAGGAATTCCATTCTGCTTTTCTTTTGTGTGTGTATGTGGGTTCCCAACAAGTTTGAAATGAAAGTCAGAGTGTGCAAACCTTGTGTTCTGATAGCATTCTTTCTTAGTTCAATTTCCTTCATGCCCTGATAATATTTAGATTCAAAATAACTCTAACGTTACAGGAAAAAAATATTTTTCTGTAACGAGAAAAAAATTGTAAAAGCCCCCTTAAAACAGTGCGATTTTTGTCATCCAAGTTGTTATAGCGTTCCGGCACTGCTTGTTTTGAGACCACACCACTGTAATTAATGTACACAATAAAAAATATCGTATAACGACATTAACTTGTTATTCATTTTCTTTTTACAGCTTCATTAATTTATTATTTTTGCTTTTTGGAATCCTGCCCTCTCCAACATAAAAGCCTATACTTTTTTTTTAGAATTATCACTTTCATTGTTATTCAAACATAAAATAAGTGAGAACATAAACAAATACACTTTATTCCGATTCTTAGAATATATAATACACTCCTGACTGCTGTCTGGAATCCACTCAAGGGGCCATGACCCTAATTTGTAGCCAAATGCTCTGGAATTCGATACACATTGGTCCAATGAAAGAAAAAAGTTCTCCCGAATGCGAACAGGAAAGAAAAAAAATACATCCCGAATCGCATTACTGTCATTACAAGCTTAATTAAATGAATCGGTTCCTCTTCTTAAAAACAAAGAAGATATTCAAATGTTCTTCAGGAAGCCAAGTTGGCGATATAGCGCCCCAAATAGCGGACGAGAAAGCGCGCCTTTTGAAAATACTTTTTTATAAGCGTCAACTCCTCTCAGCTCTCAGAGGATCAGGAATTTCAGTAAGATCTATCTTCTGAGAGGGAAACAAAACAATATTTAGCATTGGGTTTAAATGTATATATCTGTATAGTCATCAGCCCACTGTAAACTGGAATTAAACAAAGCAATTCGACGTACAGAAATGACCTAAAACTAGGTTGGAACCCCAATTGAAAGTTTCATAACGAAAATGAGAGAATTATGCGGTTGAAAAAGGAGAGACATTCTTATTACAGTTAAAATGTCGTTCTGCTTTGATCTTGATTCATTCCTATTCATTTCAATTTTTAAAAAATCTTGACCACATAGCAACATCGATGGTGCGTTGCCTGGGGAAAACAAAAATTAAGAACATGAATTCAATCCACAGTTATTTAATTATAGTCTAAAATCAAACGTTTCGACAATCTAAACTATCGAATGTTTTTTCAACAAAAAATTAAAATTAACTATTTCCTTGCAAACTTTTCTAAAAAGAAAGAAGGATCAGCTATTGCAATAAAGAAAATCATTTTAATTTCTATCTGTTGTAATAAAATAATCTAAAATATCACAATATATCCAATAATGAGAATTATATTTTGTTATCTGTTCTGTGATAACAATTCAAGAAAGAAGAAACATCTATAAATGGTTACTGAAGTAAAAATACTGTAGATATCATTACATATTCGATTATACGAGAAAAGGCGAGATTTTAAAAATTTCAAAACAACTTAAATTTTATTTATATTCAAAATTACAGAATAATTAAATACTAAAATTCTGAAAATCTCATTAAAAAGTTCAACTAAACCATTAATAATATACGGTTAATTACGGTAGTTTATCGCGTTTTGAACCAAGATTCGACAGTACATCGTTTAGCTGTGGTCCTTAGCACTATGTACTAAAAAGGTTTTGCAGTATTTATTCACTAATCGGTTTTATTTTTTTTCCTTCTCGAGAGCAGTTTTCTCATATTTAACAAAAATACCCACGTTTGGTTTATAATATTTAATAAGTGTATATATATATATACAGTAAAGCACCGATTTATACGTCGTTTACATTTATAAGCCCTTTCATCACAGTCCCGATTCATTCGAATTCATTGCAATGATAAAGTACTTCTTTTATACGATGCAAAGGTTTGGTTATATGTACTTTTTCCTTTTCTTAAATGTGGAAATTTCCTCCTTTCTAGTATGTGAACTGTGATAAAGATACCATGACTTTGAAATTATTCACAATCGATGAATTAATCGAAGACAAATTGTCTGGTGCTAATTTAGGCGATGGTGAAGTTTTCTTTAAAGACGCAATGGATTCCATTGAAAAACTTCGAACATATTTCTTTTGTCAAAAGAATAGTGAAAAAACAGTCAATGAATTCGATTCATAATGATGTACTTACTTCTCACAGACAATCAGCAGGTCAGGCGACGGTTCAAGATTTTTTAAAATTAAACACCTACCTGAATATGCACATAAATCATATGAGATATGTATAATTAGCACTCAAGATGTGCAATATTCACTTTTATGATAAATGTTTAATTTAAAAATATAATTATTGAGTTCCATACTATGTAGTATTATACTAGTGCTATCTTAAAAAAACTTTGGAATGAATACTTTTAAACGAATTTGCATTAGTAGCATTAAATTTGTAATAATTAAAAATGTTTAGTAAAATTTCGATTATAAGTCTTTTCATTTATACGTCATTTTACGTCAGTCCCTTGAAAGATGTATAAATGGTGAGATATAAAGATTCAATAATTTTCATAAACACGGTAATCTTTGTATTGAATTCCTGCACATAAAATGTAAATGATACCCAAAAATATTAATTTATCCTTTTATTTAGAGAAAGAAAAGCATCAGACAATGCGCAGATACATATTTGATAATATGCATATTTATGTTCGTCATGTGACTGTGATGCTAAAAGAAGTGATTTCATTGGTGCTCAAAACATTTTCTAGGATAATAGATTTTCCCTCTAATTATTCAATGTGATTTAGATTTATGTAAGTTTATCAGTTTCCGAATTATTCAACGAATTAAATGTACGTTGAAAGATATTAAAATAATAACTAAAAGGAAGTTAAAAACAATCATAGGATCATATTTAATTACAAGAAAAAAAATTTGGGGAAGAAATTTTGGCCATAAATCAGTGTCCATTAATAGGGGAATTTAATTCATAAATTTATTTAAGTGCAAAAAACGAGTATTAATTGTTTTCAATTGACGAACAAAAAACATTTTAATGCCTAATATAAAATTATAATACCTTAGCTTTTCCATAAATAATTACTCTTTTTTTCATTTTGTAATTATCGGCTGCAATTGTTGTTGTTTTTTTAGTGTGGACGAGTTTTCTGTTTTGTTTATTTGAAGTAAAATGCAGAACTTCCTTCCCCAGGACCGATTTCCGGTGTAATTCTTCGTCACAGGGAAACCTGAAGTGGATCCTCGGCACGGGAGTTCCAATCCAAAATTAATATAACAGAAAACACGTCCATAATCACCGTCTTTGCGGTTCTTCATGAAATAAATTGGTTTTGAATTTGCAGATGAAAATATCGTCCAAGTTCATTTATTCCTTTAAAAAAAAGGATAATTCTTAATTTAAATGAGATTCACAAGGACCAGATACTTGAGTCATTATCTGCTCAAATTGTTAGCCTATTCAATTAAAATGCCGAATCTTACTCGTGCATCAGTCGAATATTTGATATTAAAAGCTGTAAATAAATGAAATAGTAAATAATTTTAGAGACAAAATCAAGAGGACAGACAAAAATATCAAATGGCCATCAAGACAAATAATACGGACAATAATGTCCAAAATATTATATTGATTGGAATGTGGTAATTGGAATTGCATAATATTGAATGGAATGTAGAAGAAATTTAACTTAAATTTAATTTAGAGATTCAAGTATAAGAAATTGTACAACAGACACCAAAGCACTTTTCTTTAGGCCCCGAGTTCAACTAAAACACAACCAATATCATGTTATGCCTCACGAATTGAACATTTTTATCTTTTAGCTTCTTAGATTCAAACTGGCCCAGAACCAAAAACATTTTAAGCAAAAAGACATACAGCCCATGATTTGAATGTAGCACTGCCGCAGCGGCACACCAAATAAAACGGGGCAAAAACCATAAATAAAGTTACCCCAAACAATAAACACCGAAGAGCAACCCGATTTATAGTCGGGTACATACCATAAGTACCCGACCTATATACAGACGGCTTACAAGAAATGCTAAAGACGAAAGCGCAAATAAAATCCGACGTCGGCATATCAATTTATGCCCCCCATAAATTTCCAGATGGGGGGAGGGTATAAAAAGATGATAGGGAGGACAGAGACATAATTCCTCGGAATCGGAAGTTGCAGAAAGGAGCTCTGGCTCTTTACAACCGCCGACTGTACCGGAAGTTCCGGACCAGGGTTGCTAGGAGACCTGCCATGAATGAAGAGGGAAAAAGAAGTTAGATTCGTCTTTTTCGAATGCACCGACTGGATTCGCGATTTATGAAATTTCCGTTTAATCTCGGTGATCGTCTGCTGTGACTCACTACTATTCGCATTTCCAAGGTTGAAACTCTTTAAAATTTACATATTAAGTTTCCGCTCCAGTAATATTCAGAAAGTTGAATTTGCGTAGATAATATTTTTCTTTAAATTCTTCCGATGCAGAATAAATATTTTTTTTACCCCTCAAAGAAGCTTCGTTTCCGGCGAAAATGATATTATCGACTTCCCTTTCTCTAGAAAAGTTTTACCCGCGAACTCTATATACGAAGGAATAAGAGAAAAGAATTAGTTAGAGGTATATAAAAATCAATTCTCACATTTCTTGGTGTGTTCATAATCTATTTCAAGTGATAAAGCAAAAGGAAATCTACATTCTTAGATATAACTATCTACAGTTATTTTCGTTCAGAGAAAAACTGACGCTGCGTAAAGATACACGGGCGCAAAATGACATAAAGGATTGCAAGAGTTGAATGCTATTTTGAGAGACTGGCGGAGCACATTACAGCAGGAATAGAATTACCACGATTAGTTAGAAAGGTTAAAAATGTCTTCAGAATAAGATAATGTATAAGGGGAAAATTTTTCTTCCTGCAATATAGGAAAAAGTTTTAAGTGAACGAGAATAAGGAATAACTTTACACAGCCCACACATTTATTATTTTTCTCACCTTTGCCTCATCTCTCATCTTTTAATAAAAGCCATAGAAACAATATCCCACTTATTTAGATGAATATTCTGTTTGGAAAATGCAGAAGGGCCATTTTGGAACGGACCTCGTCATTCTGAACCTTGGTTACATGCCGAAAACGAAACCCGTGTCGACATCCCCCGACGGATTTAATGTACACCATTACCGCATACACGACGAATCTTCGATGCTATCGAGTCTCGAACCAGCGACCCACCGGTCCCAAAAACGACTCTTCCACATAAAAATGTTCTTTTGCGAAAAAACGATATCACCGTAATATAGAATAAAAAAAAAAGTCTCTATCTTACATTTTCTTCACTCGCGACCTCTTCTCGCTTCCAAAAACATTCTTCAACACCATCTGAACCCAAAAAATTATTTTCGACCCCTAATTTATGAACAGGTCAGAAAATAAAATAGTAAATGATATTGTTTAGCGACGGATTCCGAAACCTTCAGCGCTTTTGCGCATGCGCCGGACGGAGTTATTTTCATCAAAATAGTGGGAAAGTGAAGAATGGAAAGGGAGATGTTTACATTTTACTCAGCACCACTATCAAAGAAATCCGGAAATGCGCTCATCTTACTCATTGCCTTTCTGGAGAAAAATCGTCTAAAAGTGCTAGTCTCGGGAATTTTAAACAAACAATACCAAATTTTGTTCAAAATTAAACACGTTTCGTATATAAACGCGAAAACTCAATGACTTAGATAACTGAAATATGGTAAGTAATCTTTCGACTGAAACCTGTATCAACTTTTGGACCCAATCGTCCGAAAAGAAGGCATTCAAAATGCAATTTCGGTTTGATTCATTATACTAAGCAGTGCAAAATGCGGCATATTGTGTTGGCATACGCGAAAGTCGAGGGGAGGCACTCCTGCTAATGTCTATATTGGTTAGCCAGAGCATACTGCGTCATCTGGGCGCAAGTAATTCACTTATGGGCTTTGGCGCCTTCGTCCGATACGTTCCGGAGATGCAGACTCATATTAAGGAGAAACCAAAAGAAGGTGTTATGTAATGTTGTGTAAGTATAAGAGAAAAATCGAAGGGAGCACACCCCCGCTGGTTTTTCTAATAAAATGTATACTGAAAAAAAAAAAAATGGACGTTTTCCATTCCTTGTCCATTTTGCCCAAATTCCTTTACTGGCAGCCATTGCAACAAACCGAATGGCAACAACCATTGCAAAAGTCTTGTATTCTTTCAGACTTATACAAAGTAAAGGAGCGAAATAGATGTTGATGCTTCTAATAAACTGCTTTCGCCGAGCGAATATTCACGCACAAACATTTGGGAAATAAACAAGAATGGAACCCAGTTTGATTTCGGTTTCCAGCAGAATCAATGAAACCCTTTTCCCCTCGCGATGGGCAATACTGATCGGAAAGCGAGGGGGGTTCGGTCAAGCGTGGAATTAAATGACAAACGGACGAAAAGGTCGCATTCATACCTCCCGATCGAAAGTTCAATTCAGAAAAAATAAATACAGACAATCAGTAAAAATACTGCAATAATATTTCCGCTCGGCGATTGACTTGGCTCCCATTTTCTTAAATAAGAATCTTGGAAGGAAGCGTAGTAACTATTCATTCCTTTAAATCAGTTCTACGTGAAGACAAAATTATTCGAACTTTCTGTGAATTTTTTTTTCTTTCCATTTAAGCTAAGCTTCATAAAAGGGATAATTAATATCCTCGCTTCGGACAACGAGAGAATGGCATCTCAATTATTCCATATCACTTGGCAAGATACGCTGTTACAGTTGTACAGAAACAGCTAGTCGCTTCGTTTCAAAAACTTTGGGACTTATTCGCAAGAGCCTGCATGCGAACAACCGCGTTTTGTAGAGAACCAGTGGCAGTATACCTTCGACTTTCTGGTATACTAACGCAATATGGCGAATTTGTGCTTACAGAAGAAAAACGAGTACTATCTGTCCGCCACGAGAACTACTGCCGCCAAATTGTCTAGTTTACGGCGGTCGCTATAGCAATTGGTTATGCTAGGGAAGATCCATTTCGAATAGGAGGAATCCAACGGAAGTCGGAGTTTTTTTATTCTTGGCGCCAGTTTGCGGCGGAACACATTTGAATGAATTTCTATCTACTAGAAATGGATTCTTCTTCAGATAACCTGTTTCTATAGCGACCACAGTAAACTAGACAACTTGGCGGCGACGTTCTCGTGGCAGACAGACAGTATATCTTTCTACGTTTTGGATGTCTTTCGCTCAACCGTTTCGGTATAAAACTTAACTACAAATTTCGTGACAAGACAACACACCTAATTTCATTTATACTAGGTCGATGCGTTTTTGAGTCATTACACTCACATGTACACGAGTTTACAGACCAACCGACGGTCAACACTTCGACCGATATGGACTAAAATTTTATACAGATCTATAATTTTGCTGATAAAAACATTTGTCGATAACGTACCTAATTTCATCTATCTAGGTCAACGCGTTTTCGATTTATTACGCTCACATAACATGGGTTTATACACCGAGAGATGGTTAACGCTTTGACGGATTATAGACTAAAATTTGATACAGATTTACAATTTTGACGATAAAACCATTTGTCAAATTTTATCCATTCAGTTTGTTGCAATCTTGAGCAATTGTGGTCGCATGCACATAGATGGACTGAGAGACAGGCTTCCTTTGGACGGATTTCTTCCAAAAGTTGATAGAAATCTACAATTCTGGTGTAAGGATTGCATACCAAATTTCATTCGTTTAAACTGTTGCATTTTTGAGTTCCAGACAGACCAACAAACAGACCGACATTCATAATTTTAAAAACAGTTTTTTTTCTTTTTTTTTTCCCCGATTGGGGGAGGTCTAAAACTTGAAGATTCATCAAAACCTGGAGGTTGAATCTTTTTAATGAATATAATACTTTCTAGTTGTATATTGAGTATAAGGGAAAGTACAAAAAAAAAATCATCCTTGAGGGGTAAAATAAATCCGAGTGAGATTCGAAAAATTTGCTTTGTGCACTACTCTACTTGAAAAGAACATTAAAAGCTTTAAAAATCAGACCGTATATAACAAAGGTATAATTTTGGTTCAACAAACCGATCCTTTCCCAATAAATGCACAACTACAAAAACTTAGGCAACATTCACAGTACTGTAGCTTAAACAGCCAAACAACATCTGAATGCCGGTCATTTCAATGACAAGTCTTTTGAAATAACAAAAGTTGTCAGCCGTCAGTCTCCAGCCAAAATGTCTTCCCAGCATTCACCGAACTGAGTTATCGACGCACGAATAATAGAAGGTTTTTAATTTTGTATTAACATTGAAAATCGAAAGAAACCACAGGAAATGTACCAGTATCCACTTTTAAAATAAAAATAAAAGAACATAACTACAAATTTATCTAATGTACTTATATTTTTAAAAAAAATACTTCTAAAAAAAAACTTCTAAGATTAAGAACAAATCTTTCAATAATTACTTAACATTTTTTAGTGTAAAGAACTTTCTAAAATCAACCACTAGATGGCAGCACTACTTGCAGATAATGATTTTCTTACTGAGTAATATGAAAATCATTTGGAATCCAATACCCTGCAAGTCATTCAAAAATGACGAATTTGAAGAAGGCATAGATAAATCATAAATGGGTTAAGAATTATTTGCATAAAACAGACTCCAAGCATTAATTATCTTTTTAATTAATTTCTAGCACTTAAAAAGGAATTTATATATCAAAGTAAATACCACTGTAGATTTGAAAATCTGAACAGATTTATTGAAAAATTTGTGTTTACATTCTGGAAAAGAATAAATAGATAGAACTAAATGCAACTTGTTTTTAACTACATAATGCTGAAATTTCAGCACACTTCTACGACTCTTAGATTTAAAATTGTCATTACTTTTTCAAGACTTTTGTGGCAACTTGACTACAGTAATCCCCAGAAAGGGAAAAGTAGAACTGTCATCCCCACCCCCGCAGGGATACATCCTCAGATTCCTTTTGACCCTACTCCCGAGAGGGTGTAGATTTTGATCTGGCTCTAAGCCATGTGATTTCTACTTGTATATATATATATATGTCGTAGTGGTGTTGTGTGTGTCAATAAAACCATAAAAGACAAATTGGATCATTATTGGATGTGGACATATAAACCACACATATGAGAAAACATTACAACTTTGTACCCATACATTGAACAAATACTACCCATTCACTACTCAAATTTTTTACTTTGTATATATTTCATTTTGTTTAAGTTAAACCTTATGCCGAAATTCAACTGGAGAATGTACATTATTTTTAATAGTCTAAATTAAAAAAAACTTTTGAGTCTGACTAATATTATAGAATTCAGAATATTTTTTACAAACTTTTCTTTGCACCGACAAAAAAAAATTTAAAAAAAAAAAAAGTGTCTGTGTTTACCTACAGAAAGATCAGAAAGCTCTCTTTCCAGATATACTTTCAAAGTAAATGCCTGATAGTACCTATTGTCACAAATTTCATTACTATTTTTTAAAAATGGAGGCCAAGTAAAATTATAAAGCCAACCAAAAGTAAAATGGATTTTAAATACTATTTTTCCCTCAGATTAAAAACTTCAGAAATTATTATTTCAACTGTGGATATCACTATTTTTCTTTTTCCTACCATCCTGTCTTATTTAAAATCTCCAAATGTGTGACTTTAAGTTAGAAGATTTTAAGCTTTAATTCAATGTAATTCTCTCCCCCCACAGATGGAATTTAAAAGCTATACCTCTACACACTGAAGTATATCTATGCTTTCTTTTATACATGATCATTATAATGTTTTTGATTAATGCAAATTTAGTTCTAAAATTTTAATAAGACAGATGACTAATAAAGTAGATAAATCTAAAATCATTAGTGAAAAAAATGTTTAATTAATTATGCAAAATTAACTAAATCAATACAAACCACTATTTATAAATTACATAAATTAAGCTGTTATATTACAGGACATTCTTTACTGGAACACTCTAAATTCTCCAGAGTTTCCCCAGACATGAAAAATGGTTAAAAAAAAAACTAAATACATCCCACAAACAGCATATAATACTTATGTAGGAAACATTTTATATATCTTAGTAAGATTCAAAATTTTTAAAAATATTATATTATTATTATTTGTAGTCATGAGAAATTTCTCATTTCAGCAATTTGTTCAAAAGAATTTTTTTCAGTGCATGTGTGACTCAAGATAATTGTTTCATGTTTTGACTATTTACTTTTTAAATTTTTTTATCAATGCAAACTGGAAAGTACCTTCTGGTTTAATAATATGAAACAGCACACCATGAATGACAAATATCAAAGTGTTGTTCAATCTTGCTGATAGTGAAAAATAAAAATTGAAAAATATTTGAAATTAATAAGATTCTATATTTCATTTTATCCGAGTTATTTTTTCTGAAATTAAATAACTTCAAGTCATTCAGAATTAATTTTTTTTTTGACAGAAAAGCATTAGAACAGTTATAAATTTCCACAATTATGAAAAAGAACCAAGTCATTCATTTTTTAAAATGTGCAGAAATATTGAAAAAATCTAATGGGGAAAGGGGACAATTTAATAAATAACAATGCAATAATTTTAACTAATACCACATAAAAATGTCTTTTGAAGTACTTAAGATTTTAAACTAAGAGACTAATGATTATATATACTTTTAGGTTAAGTACATTGGTTATAATTAATAATTGTGCTATCAATTTCGACAAAGGAATTATGATAGAATATTTTCATTGTTCTGATATACTCCGATATGTCAATTTCTATCATCATCTTTATTCACCTCATTCATTAACACTTCAGTGGTAGTAAACACAGCTCCAATTTTTTCCCTCATAAGCCACCCAAATATTCATGGACTATTTATGATTCATTCATTATTTTCAACACAAAAACATCAATTATGTACTCAGATTTTCAAGAATATAAATGATTTATGATGTTTACAATCATAGCATCTTAGAGTAAATGAAATATACCTGTTATTTTTAGACTAAAATTGCAATCTGGTGCAAAATTTATATGAAAGAAGCAAAGTTAATAACATCCATTTGAAGGGTCACAGAAGCCAAATAATTCCTTAATAAAATGATTATTCACTTAGAAAGATAAGAATTCACATACGTGTGGAGATAAATGCAATGAGTTTTGGCAAGGTATCGCTCATGACAATAAATAATTCCTAAAAGGTAATTAGAATCAAGCAGAATTTGACAACTGATTTTTGAAAAGGATTTAAAGAGATGCAAACAGAAACTTCAGTGACATTTCTAGGGTGACTGTAAATGCAGTTATAATTGATTTGCAAAGATGAAAAATCATCCATTACAACAACTAAGAAAATTATACAAAGTATTTTAAGGATTAAGAACTATTTTCCGCAAAATGAAAACAATCAAACATGTATACGTTATAATCTCGTATGCTTTTTAAAAATTGATCATTTGGATTCAATAAAACAGCTCTAAGATACTTTCTGCTTTTCTACAATATTGCACATGTTATGTACATGTGTATATGTATTATGTTTAGGTTGCATATTTTTTCTTCCACAATCAGCTGAAATTTCATAGCAATACTATAATTAAAGAAATGAGGAAGTAGCAAACCTAAAACTTTTGTCACATTTAACAAGGTTTAGAAAGTGATATATCAATATTATGAGTGCTATATTAATATGATATAACATTATTCTAAACAATAATTTAGTACTCAACTCTCTCAAGGATTAATAATTATGGAGTATACTTTATTTTAAAATTTCAGTTACTACATACAATATATAAAATTATTATATGCTATGCATAAGAATTTAAATGATTTTTCTTCTATTCATTACGGATTTTCGAAGCTGATACAGCTGTTTTATTTACTGAGAGTATTTATGTTTATACATAAAAAAAAACCTGCTGATTAGTCAAAAGTCAATTTCATATACATCTCTTGTTCCATTTTTGATGAAGCTACAGCTTCAGGCTTGCAAAGCAAAGTGGAAATTTGTGAGTACTAATTACATTCCCTTGACAGAACGCCGCCCCATGCCCCGTGCCTGATGCCATTACGGCAACCAAACCGGTTGCCACACATTCCCTTGACTCTCATATTTTGTTTGGACATTAGGAACTAAGGATGATTACAATTAAATATGAAGCTATTTTCAGGATTTAACAGGAAATATATTTTTCCTAACATATCAGATCATCATTATAATAATATATATATATATATTTTCCTCCTTTTTCCTAATATTTTTGGATAAATTAAAATTTGCAGATAAGATATTTGAATATATCTTATTCGTATGAAAAATACCTCTAAAATTGAGTTGCACTATAAGTTTTTCTTTTCTTAAAACAGTAAAGGGAAGATATATATTTATTTTCATGTTCTATATCATTTATCACCTCTTTGACACTAATATGAGTATATGTTTACATAGATATATTTACTCAACAGAAAAAGTTAGATACCAAGTTGTTTTAAAACCCAGTTACATAACTTATTTTCCTAAATATCGAGCCTTAAATAATCTTTTCTTTTTTCAAGCGATATCCATTTTTTGTTAAATTCTCTACTAACACATTTTAAACCTTTCTTTGACGGAAGTATAATTGTTGTATCAGTAAATTTTCTTTCTGATATCCTATACAACTACAGCATTAAGATTTTACTCCCTTTTTGGCACTATCTTTTGAGTCTCTAATCACAATATATAAAAAGCATTACTTTTTTGTCTTATTGTATCATGCCATATATGGCAGATAGGTTTAAGAGGAAAAACAAGATTAGGTAACCTCAAAACCTGTCTAAAGTGACACATATTGTCTAACCACCATGAGGATTCTGCTCACCAAGTTATCTCATTGATGATGGTAGCTATAGCAACTGGTTATCTAAGGAAAGATCCATTTCAAATAGGAGGAATCTGACCGAAGTCAGAGTTTTATATTATTCTTGGGGCCAGTTTGAGGCAGTAAAGTGAGTACATCATTCATTAACTTCTACACACTCGAAATGGATTCCTCTTATGATAAAAAGTTTCTACAGCGACTGCCGTCAACAAGACAACTTGACAAGCAGAGACAGACAGTATCTTATTTTCCAACAATTTGAAAAGGGAGGAAAGTACTCTCCTGTTTCTCTGCAAAAATCTGTGTCTTAAGAGGAGATATAAGTAAGGGGTGGGGTTTCATTAGCAAATACGTCTACATGGAAAAGGAAAATTGACTCAATGTGCACCTAGGGGTGTGCACAAAAAGACAATGAAGGAAACAATATTTAAATACTAAATTAATTTATTAAAGACAAACATATATGAAGAAAGTTATTTACAATTATGATTATATACAGAAATGATTAAGGAAAAGGGTTTTAACACGATTAGCTTATAAACGGTAAGCCTAGAGAAAACATCACTTGCATTATTTTAATCCGTTAACATTCAAAGACATCGCTACTGCATCGCTGGGGGGAAAACCCCTGTCACCTCACCATGCGCAGATGTCTGTTACATTCTAAATCTCAGTGATCTGCATGAATATTAAATATTACAAGGTGTTTTAATGGACGACAACTCCCACCCATATGATGTGCTTATCAGGTGCAAAGTGCATGATCACTTCGGAACTCCTTTATCTTTCGATTTCTGCTTATCTATGATTTATCTATTCAAATTAGATTGTTAGGAGGAATTAGAATTACACGATTAAATTTAAGTAAAAAGCTAGACTGGAAAAGTACAATTCCTACATATATGATTCCTTTCAGCCATAAGTTGAAGGCGAAACTCCCAACCTAGCATTTACAAGGTTAAAGGGAAAGAAATCATAACTAAATTAAATAATACAAGAAATACTTAAGTAAAAGAGAACTAACCTTGTTAGCCAATTCTAATATATCATTACTACATCCAGATATTGTTCCACCAGCAGCCTCGATCAATTTATGAAGTGTGTTAGGTTCGGGACTGAGATCTCGAGCACCAGAATCAAATTCCCAGCTTTCATGTTTTCCACTTGCACCATGACTGCCTAAATTTTAAGGAAAAATAAACTTTCTTGGTAAATCAAACTTTTCATAAGTGTTTAGCAAGCAACACTGAAACGAAAGGCAATTATATTTCATTCTGCATATCATTGAAGTAGTTATACAGTTAAAAATATTAATAAGAATTCTTTTTACAGGCAAAATAAAACTGAATTACATTTAATTCAGTGTCAAATGCACAAGCTGAATTTGGGGAAACAACTGATAAAAAAAATTCCAAATATGAACGATAGGAAAAAACAGGTATATCATCATATGAGTCGTTCAGAAGCCAATGTAGTTAAGTCCAGGAAAAAAATTTAAGAAAATTTATATTTTTTAATACACTAATTTTTAATTTTTTTTTTATTTTGATTAAAAAGGTCACAGTTTGGTCATCAAAGTTTTCGAATGAGGCAACAAGTAAATCCTTTAATAACTCAAAATAATATTATTATATCCATCAAAATTTACAAAAATAAGAAAATACCAAAAATGGACTTATTCGCATTGGCTTCTGAGCAACTCATATAATACTTCAGTAATAGTCATAATGCATATTAATAACAAATTGCAAGAGTTAAAAGAGTATAATGGATACTAATAATTGTCATTAACACTCATGTCTCAACACTAATGTTAAATAAGATGAGAAGCTCTATGGAAAAATGAAAAAAAAAAAAAGTTTTTTTTATGAGATGTTTCTTTTCTACCTATTATTGTTGTTTTTTTTGTATCATGTATTTCCTCATGTTCTAAAAAATGCCATCAAGATTTAGTATTCGCACGAGGATGGTTTCTTTCTATACAGTGTTCTAAACAGGAAATCTTTAATTCCAAACTATTTATGTATATTTGACATCTCATTTACAATCAATACAGTGTTACAAAACTGTAAAGTTGTTTCCCCGACATGATAATCTTATGGCAGAAAAGAGAATTTTACAGAGGTTTTACAAGGAGTCAAGCAAATTAACTCAGACCTTGGTGACAAAATGAAGCTTCTAGAAAATACAAGAAACTTCAAGAGATGTCTATGTGATGTCACATCCTGTCAGAAAAGGTACAAAAACAAGCTACTCAAACTAAGAGTCAGTCATCTTTGGAACTTTGACCACACTGGAAGCTGGTGAACTGATAGACTTTGAGCACTATTGAAAGTGCTGTTCCTGAGATTTATTAGCGATCTGTTGTTTGCTTGTGTCATCTTAATATAAATAAAAGTCATTGTGGCTATGATCCATATCTCCTCCTAAACTAATGAACTGTTTTCAACCAAATTTTGCACACTTATTATTTAAGACAAGGAAAAGACACTTATGAACTTTTCAAAGTCCAAAAGTTAGTCAAACGGTCAGTTAATTAGAAATTAACCGAAACCGTTTTTCCGCAGTAACTTTGGAGCAAATTGTTTCATAAAAAATATTTTTATACCATCTTAAAATTCAAACTTTTACCTTTCCAATGATACCAATTCCAATTTTGTGCATTTTTCCTTCAACTTTCATTAATTTTTCAAAATTTAATTAATTAAATGATTGAATTGATGCAGACAATTTTGAATGAAATTATAGATTCTCCGTTGCTAGGCGACAGTGAGACTTTGAACTACTCTGCCTTTATTTTCCCAATATTTCTGCTTATTTTGTAAATACTTCTTTACTATTTATTATTTTTGTGCAATTTTTTAAAAATTTTAACAATTTTTTCAAAATTTATTATTCAATGGTTAATGCAGTATATTTTTACCATTCTTTATTGAAACGCCCAGTTGTCCGCCTAAGTGTGGAGTTGGCTTAAACATTATACCTCAAACTAAAAAAATTTGCAATTCAAAAAATATTTAATTTTCAAAATTTATTTTAGTTTTAAAAAGATTTTCAGGGAAGTACCTCATATTTTGTGTTACTTCGATATAATTTTATGAATTTTTAAACTTGGTTTAGAAACAACGGCGAGATCTTTATATACATAAATAAAAGAGATTTCAATTATGTATGTGTGTGTATGTACCACATCCCCTCTTAAACCACTGAATCGATTCCAACCAAACTTTGCACACTTATTATTTAAGGCAAGAGAAAGATCACTGTCAACTTTTCAAAGCCCGAAAGTTAGTTAAAATTTCAGTTTATAAAAAATTTTAAAAAATTCGGTGAAACTAACTTTATACCTTTTTGAATTTCAGAAAATTAGCTTATTAGTGACACAAATTTCATTTATGTACAATTCATTTGTCTCTTTTTAAAAAATTTCAAAGTTAATTTTATACACAATTTGCAACAATATGTACAAAACATTGCTTTCATCAAAGAATTTCAAAATGAGCACTTTGCAAAATATACAGGGTGTATATCTACATTTTTATACAGTGAATTATGCTCAGACGAAGAAAGATATAGTGGTAGAAGTAATGTCTGCCTTTAGTATAATGGGTATGTGCAGAGACTGATTACAATGTCTCTAGTGATAACATTAAAAGTGAGAGATTTTATCTCAAATACTATGACAGATAGAGGGCAAATATTACAAACATTTAGACCACCACTGTCTTAGCATAAAATGATCTACATACACCAATAACTTTAATTAAAACACCTGAAATTGCTACCAACACTTTGAGACACATTACTGGAATTAGTGACATGAAATAATTCAAGTACTCTTTTCAATTTTGAATCCTACAGAATATCCAACTGTTGTAGAAATTTATAAATTTTGAGTTTTATTAATTAACGAAAATCACCCATCATGGTTTGACGGGTGCAAATTGCCTCTTCATTCCAGAGATTTCCCTTCAAATTTGACGTGTTTAAATAGATATATATGTGAGAGAAATGTTTAACATTGATTGAAAACAAATAAAATAAACATGTTTTATGACAGGAAATATTTTTTTTTATTTACATATTATTTAAATATTTCTTTATTCAAAAAACTAAACATTTCGTGTGAAGTATTTTGCATTGTTTAATAATTTTCCTTGTACTTCAGATGCCTTTGTGTAAATGTTAACCTGATTGGGAATCCTACACCTTGAAAGTGCAACATAGAGCTGTCCATGTGAAAAGACAGGCTCATTGAGGTAAGTTCCAACATGATCAAAAGTTTGTCCTGCGATTTGTTGATAGTCATCGTGTAAGCTGGAATTAACGGGAACTTGCGGCGGTTGAGAATGAATGATAGATTCACGTCACTGGTGGCTAATTTAATTCTTGGCAAGAAAACAACATTGCCACAACTGCATTCAGATACAATTTGGCGTCCAAACTATATCACGCGCATGATATACCACTGACGTAATTTACTACTTTCTATTAAAAAACGGACATTAATTTGAAATATATGATTAATATAATTTAAAATTTCTCAGGAACTATTGATCAAAGCGAGATAAATTTTATATCAATCGACAGAAAATTTTATTTCACTATTTTAGAGCTATTAAATTTGAAATTACAATGAGAATTACTCTTTTAAATTTAAAACTACTGAAATTTAGGTTCTTTAACAATGAAATAATGCAGTTTAATGTCTCGCAGTACTATGGCACGAGTTTTATTGTTGGTGACGTCAAAGCATTACTGGAGGATCTGAGCTATTATATTAGTAATTTGTGTTGGTCTTAAAACAATTGAAGAGGAGTGATATTTTATGATGTAGTTTTGATGTTGATTAGTTACCATGTGATTTGCATTTCAGGGCTTCTAATTAATTTGTTGGTGTATGTAGATGATACATTTTATAAGTGGTAATGCTCTACATTTTTGCAACTGATATTTTTTATTGTTGAAGGACAAGAATAATACGAAGAACTGCTGCTATAATACATTAGCAGAATTCTGGAAGAACACTAAAAGAAAATTTTAAAAGTAGATGATTCTCAACGATGATAAACAATTTATATTAGGAACAACTATTGATTAGGTTTATTTTCATGCTGAAAAATTAGCTATTTAATTAATTGTTTCAAAAATATTCATTAAAACCTTTCTTATACTTCAGTACTTGTTACGAAAATTAGATGTATCTATATAACAAATAATTAATAATTTATAAAGAAAATTAACTATCGAAGCTTTTTAAAAGTCTTCTGGTTAAACTGATATTTTCATGTATTATAATCTATACTTATAAAAGGCAATGTTTGTGTGCGAGTGTGTGATGTCCAGACGAATCTATCCCACTTACAGCCATGAATTTTGTTACACAGGTAGTCGTGATGGTGACTGAATGCACCTCGAGGCCGGAATTTTAAAATTTAATCTAGAAATTTTTTTATTTAATATTTTGTGTTGTTTTGGGTAATTTTTATCAATCATTTCTTAATAGTATGGCTTTGAATAATTGTATGAAAAAAACAGTTACACCATCGGAAAGAACAAACGATTTCCGTTCTAATGGAGTTTGTTTTATATATATGTCTAACGTAATTCACTGAATTTTGAGAAATTTTTGAAAAGTAGTCACTTTTATGGCAGTTTTTAATAAAGATTTCTTCAAATTATCGCATCTGACGTTCTAACATCTTTATAATTTTCATTTTTCTTCAGCTTATAACTGGAACATTCCTGTCGGATTTAAAACAAGATTTGTCAAAATATCTTTTTTCGTTTTTTTTTAAATTAATTTTCCCCTTATCAGTTCAAACAGTTCTTTGCTAGTGAGATTTAACAGCGAGAGTTTCTCTGGCCAAGTGACCTTCCTCGCGGCAGCTGACGTCATATGCTTTCATTCCCTGCATGAATTTCTACAATCCGAGGTGTATCTTTTGTTTTGATTTTGTTTTCGAAACTTTTTTGTGTCATTGGTGGGCATTCTTTATTCCCAGTTTGTTGAAGTCCTGATTCCACGGGCAACGCCGTGCGCATACTGCTATTATTTTATATAATAGTAGATTTTACATTAAAAATATTAGACATGAGAGTATTTTAAATCCGGAGCACCGTCGGGCATATCAGCTAGTTAGTTAATAAAATTGCTGATTAGTTTTGTTACCTGTACTACGTTTTGCTTACTGAAATTTTTGTGGAATAAAGAGTCATATTTTTTTTTTTATTATCCTGCTTGTTGGACTACAATCACATATACCCAACAGACAATATTTGTAAAAATAGTTTAAAGACAGTTAAAATACAAGATTTGTTCAATGTTTCTCAAAAAATTAAATACTGAAAAAATTACCTTGGCTGTCACTACTAGTCGGCCAGTTTCCAGTACTGCTACTCTCAGGGGCAGGAGAAGCTTGTTGCATTGTAATGGAATGCCTTCCTGTAACACTGTGCATGGATTCATGCTCCCTTGCTTGCTCATGAAGTGTCAAAGCATTGATTTCATTAATCAATTGCATTCTTCTGCGAAGGAACTCACTGTAAGATATGCGTCCGTGTTCATCCGCCCCAAGTTGCTCCATAATTTCTTCAACACAATGCTCAAGATTCAGCTGACGGCAGACAGCTAAGAGATCTTGGCTGCAAAGAAATAGATTAAGTCAATAAAAGATTTCTTAAAGCAAATTTCGATAATGGTAGGCCATAAACCTAATTCAACAAATTACTTGCATACTATAGAAGAGTCGACACTGTATACCAAATAAGCATGAAGTATATTTAACAAATGAGCTACAATTAAAATAATATCTTAAAAAGTATATATTAAATACTTTTTTAGAAATGTAACTTCAAAAGCATTTTTGTTCTGCTTACAATCTTATTACTTGCAATATTAAGCAAGCAGTGATGAAAACAAGAGTGAAAAAAATTGTTGCAATACTCTTTGTAATTGTTATTAAAACCTTTCACTGTTTAAAGGCATGAGACAGAGTCATGTAGTGTGATCATTCAATAATATCTAGAGATTCACCAACACTTATATAAGATTCATTACAGAAATTCAAACCAGCTTTTGCAGAAAAACTGCACACCTACCCCAGAAAATGTATCAATGGGATAACTTTAAGTATAAAGCAAAGGTTGTCTCAATATAAATAACAGGATTCGTACACATTTCCTTAAAAGAAAATCAAGGACTCTCAAGGACTTTTAAGGACTAAAAAAACCAAAAAATAAGGACCTCTAAATTGAATAAACTTAACGAATTGTCGCACGCATTTTTAAATAAAATGTCTCATTTTTGCAAATTCAACCTATTAGATGATAAATTATAATATAAAACATAGAAGATACATTACTAATTTAACACAACAAAACTCCTAAAAATATGAGTTAATAAATTAATGAAAAAAAACCCCATGAAACTGGTAATCAAATTAAATATCTTTTAATTCCAAACTATTTTCATTCAATTTTACATCCAAGGTATTTATTTTAATTTCTTTTTCAGAAATTGTTTTTCTTAGTTCATGCGACTGAATAAATAAATTTATGTCCTTTGACTTTTCAGCCTCATTAGCTAAATCATTTGCTGTCTCATTTGTTTGGTGCATGTCCGTTAGGAGAAACATTTTCTTTTTTTTTAAAAAATCTATTACCTCCTCTAGAGCTTTTCGTTTCAGTCTTTTCTTTGGATCTTTCACTTTCTAAATACTGCATGTATTTTGCTCTGGCTGAGGTGGTAGCCGTCCTCATTTCTTTAGTAATTTTTAAGTCATAAATAGCCAGACAGCTTAATAAATTCAAGATTTACACGCTGGAAAATATATGAAGCATATTTTAAATTTTCTATTTCCAGGGCCTTGTTCAGCGAAAAACATTGTCCATGTGACAGTATTAATACCATTTTGATAATCTTCCCAACTTTTTCATAATGATTATTGCTAAAATAAGTTTGTAAAAAATTATCAAGGGAATCCACTCTTTGGATTGAAAGAAGTAAATTCAAATGAATTTGGCTTTACAATATTTAACAGAAAATCTGTATAGAGTAACAAAATTTCGTCGCAATGTTTTCCCAAAATACGTTTATTTTGCGACAATACAATCAATACCTTTTTCATTTTTTCCTGTGATTTTTCGGGATATATAGCCATTACTCGTGGATCAATGCATATCGCAAGTCTTACTAGTGCGGAATTCACAGGACATTTCTGCATGAAATGCTTTATCATTGTTATGATGTTTTTCCGACTATCCTGTCTGAGTGTGAAAACATCCTTATCTGCTAATTCCTTATTTTTTTTATCTTTTCTTTTATTACTTGCTCTGCAGCAAATCCTAAATACACTTAACTTTTATCATTCTACAAGTTTGGGTCACTGAAATTGAATTTGCATAAAGTCTCAGGTTTCTCAATTCTTTCACTCTCTGGTTTCAAAATTTTGAATGCAATCATTAACAAGTTTTAAAAACATCACTGGCAAAAAATGGAAGTAAAGGTTTATCACTTTGATACTGTTCTAAAAATGGTAACAGCACTTTTGACAATCATTCCTATGGAACCATGGACCAATAAAGGACATCTGTAACTCCTCCCTTATTTCCTAAAGAGTATGCGATGGATATGGATTCGTAGAACGTGAGCAGTGTCATCGCCCCCCCCCCCCATTCCACGAAAGCCACATCATCCGAGATTAGAGCCGCCGAGAAGGAGGAATTAGAAAAACGATAATCGTTGAAATTTTAATTTTTTTAATAATAGCAGAGTAAAAAGTAAGGACTTTCAAGGACTTTTTAAAAATGGGGCATAAAAATAAGGATTTGTAAGGACTTTTAAGGACTAAATGTAAAAGTAAGGACTTGTAAGGACGCGTACGAACCCTGAATAAGCTTAACTTTTCAAATCACAATAAGAGTTATTACAATTTATAATTATTTCAGCAACTGATGCAAAGGAAAAAGTTATAAATATTACATATCTACTAAAATATAAGCTTTGGCTTCTTCTGTCTATATAAAAAACTGGATTATTTCTTAGAGGCATCATATTTTTTTATTTAATTATTATTGCCCCGAAGAAAAAACAAGGTAAAGGCAATCATTTCTTTAGTTATCTTGTACAAAATATGCTAGAAGATTACTCTCTCAATTACTGGTTTACTTCATAAAATGTCAAATGATATTGTTAGCAATTCAAAAGTAATCGATATTATTTCAGTGTAAAGAATTTTTTAATTACAAAAAATGCAAATTGCATAATTCCCTATAATAATAAAAGAAAAAAAATAGTGTAACAAAATTCTTATACAACAAAAAATATGCACCTCAATTAGATTAATGTCTCATTTTGTGATTGCATGCACATTATTACTTTGGGAAGCGTCTCTTAATTTTGAACCCTGGTTTGATGATGAGGACAATACCCCCCCCCCAAAAAAAACCCACCCATCTCTCCAGGCTTCCACACCATACCAGTGGGAGGATGTTTAACCTTGATGGATTTAAAATACGAAAGGCCAGAATGCATGACAAATCTTCAATGGAATCGGGCATCAAACCCACAAACATATAATTTCAAAACTGAGACTCCACAATTGCCATCACAGAAAAAAGATATCTGAAAGACTTAAATGCATTAGTATAATTTTTAGGGCAAAAATAATTTTTTTAAAAAGCCAGAGCAGCAGAATCTCCAATTAATACATTAATGTTACAACTACCTTCATATGGACCCTCAATAAGGATTATATGAACCAGCACTTCCCAAACTTTTTTGTGCCATGCCCCACTTAAGCCTTTCTAAAATTTTTATGCCCCTATGTAATATATGCATAATTTTTAGTATTCAAAAACTGAATTGTTCACTGAGGAAACTTAACCCTTTCTAAGGCCGTGGGAATATTCTTCCCACCAAATTCATCAATTTTTAAATGGATTTTTTAAGGTTGGC